>JAJIZJ010000251.1:0-20486 GCA_022606455.1 Callitettix versicolor | reverse complement strand
AATTTTATGTAGCTGGTAATGTCGAAGACTTTCAAAATAGAATATTTGATGTCAACGATTTCAGCTGGTTAAAAGGATCTGGTTTTTAGAATTAGTTGTAAGTTCTAGTTAGCTATTCTTAAGTTAGATGTAAGGAAAAGACTTTTATCTTGGTTATTCAGACAAAATAGATTGCTTTACATTAAATCTCAGAAATGGCTGAACTAAAACAAGAAGTCAATGAATCACCATTTAAATTCTATGACAGAATCCAAAATTGTTAACCCTGCAAATAGCATATTTTGTAAATAAAGAAGTAGGTAACCATTTGGTACTATGCGAGAGTACGTTCAAAAATTAGCTTTACGAGTTTTATTAAGAGGGCTACAGGAATCCATTAGGTTCTCTTACGAGAACGAAGAAAATCCTACAACTTTGGGTGAGGCACTCAACATGCTTACAAACGATTTTCAATTTAAAAATAATAAAATGTTTCTACAACCAACAAGCATATAGTTGTTCCTAAAAGTCAAAATAATTTTGTACGTAGACTGTTGAACAACATATTGAACGAATATGTTGAACAACCAGAGTTTAATCAAACTCCTAGACAAACATACCAACAACCTAATCCTTTTTATAAAACTGCCCTTTGCTAACTACGGTCAACAACAGCGAAGTCCGTTTACGAACAAAGGAATCAAAAACCTAATGTATCAACCCAAAATAAAACATATACACCTACTCCTATGAGTATTTCCACATGACAAACACATGAGCAAAATTCTAAACTTTTTCAAATGATAGGACAAGACACTGAAACGAGCGATAACAGCGTTGAACAAACTGTACCAGATCTAGATATGTTTGTACCAGACGAGAATTCGGAAGAACAATATTTTGACTAAAACCACACTGACGAAGACTGTGAAGATAACCACTTAATCTCACAACCCGAAGAGAATAATTTTTTAGAGATGACCAACTCAGGAACCGATTTTCGATAATGAATTTGAGGAGTGATAACAATCACTTACCTTTTATATACGATCCGAATACTAACTTTAAAATATTAATCGACACAGGTAGTAGTATGATCTTTTATAAGAAAATCATTAGGCCTGGAATGTTTTAAAACAAGTATAATTAAAGAAACCTTTGAAGTATATCTATATAACAGATATCATATATATATATAGTTTTTGAAGATGGAGGTTCTCCTGATACATGTAAACGAAAGTAGAATTGACGGCTAGGAAGGCATATAATTATACGGAAAATAAAGACAATAATCATAGCAGAAAAAAGAATATAAAAAGAAATTATTCCGGATATACACGTATATGTAAATACAATTTTACTTTTTTCAGATTTTTTTTAATATATCCATAACTGTTATAAACTATATGGGAACATAGCCTAATCATTTGACTATACAAAGGCGTTTGAATCATGTTAATCGGTTGAGCGCTTTATACTTTATAGCGGTTAATAGAAAACCGTATAAAATGTAGCCTATCCCTAGCGAATCGGAAATCAACAATGCCGACCTACATTAAAAATCTTGTATTTCAAGAACCATTAAGCCTAGACATTTTAAACTTTACAACAACGTTAATGAAACATTGACAACATATCTGAATATTTTGTAACTAGCTGTTACCCGTTGCGGCTTTGCCTGCAATTATAATGTGAGCAATAAAATTTATAGTCGATTTTCAAAATCAGATTAGATTCAGTTCATTTTAATATATTTCTATATACAATATTATACGATTTATGGTTTTCATCAAGACATATAAATTTTTGCTTCTCGATACTCTAAAACAGGGTCCTGTCATATTTTAATAAAATACAGTATGATTAAAAAGTCACTATTATACAATTAAACTGGAATAGTATTGTGATTTATCTCAGATACCTAAACCGTCTTCATACCAAATTTAATCTCAATTGGTCCAGTAGTTAAAGTGTGATTGAATAACAAACAAATAAACAAAACAAACTTTCAGAAATATAATGTGATTAGCTGTTTACCGTCACGGCTTTTCCCTCAATCATAATATACATTAAAGATCATGCTAACTGTTAGGTATAAGGTGTCAGTTGGGTATGGTTTTTTTTTAATAAAGGGTTTTAACGCATCACCGTGTTAAGCCAACAACGTGTTAGTTATGTTATGGAGTTTTTTTTTTAAATAAGGTTTTTTTCCTGCATCACCATTATCCCCAACATCCGTGTTAGTTAGGTTTGGAGTACTCTTTTTAAAAAAGTAAATAAAGGTTTTTTTAAAATGCATCACCGTGTTGGGCCTAACAACCATGTTAATTAGTTTATTGAGTATTCTTTAAAAAAATATAAAGATTTTTCAAGCATCACCATGATAGGCCTAACAACCCTGTCAGTTAGGATATGTAGTATTCTTTAAAAAAATATAAAAAGGTTTTTTTACGCACCACAGTGTAAGGCCTAACAACCGTGTCAGTTAGCTTATGCAGTATTCTTTTTAAAAAATGGGTTTCTTATCACCCAAAACAGTGTTAGACGTATTTTTTATTGTTTTACCGATCTACAACACGTTAACGTTTTCGCGCGGTAGCAATTTTGAGGTTAAGTGGGTGACTTTTATTTTCGATTTTTATCGTACTTCTCGTGGTTTCCGCCCTTTTATATTTTGGGTTCTTGCTTCTGGGCACGTAATAAAGCGTTTTAGTAAGAAAAATATCGAAAAATCCAGGTCATGCTGCACTACATATTTTCCATTTTTTCATATAATGTAATTACACAAATATATATACTACCTTACAATTAAAGTATCCTAATAAAATTTTATATGTTATGTATTCTGCGCTCTGCAACGAAAACATTGAAAGTCATAAACGAGAAAATCCAGATTGTGATTATTTGATCGAATGAAACTTAAAATAACAAAACTACAAACAATAAACCAAACCGGACTTTCACAAAGAGAAAATACTTACAATTATTGTAATTTTTAACGTATCGTAATCTGCACTCTGCGTAGGAATTTTTTTACATTTAATATTGAAAATTCAACACACACAAATAAATTAGAGTCCGTTTTGAAAAAATTTCAACTAAAATAATTGAAAATGTAACATTAAAGCAATAATTTTGCAATAAATTAAACACATGTTAAGAGTCTTAAAGTGATATTAGATCTATGTCCATCTCAGGTACCTAAGTGCCACAGAACTAAATACTACGTAATTATGTTGGGCTGGGTAAGTAGTAAAATGACGTTTTTTAATACGGGAATAGGCCGTGTTAATCACAGATACTTAAACCAATTTCGAACCACGTTTCATCTCAATTGGTCCAGTGATTAAAGCGTGATTGAATAACAAACAAACAAAAAAACACACAAACTTTCAGAAATATAATATGATTAGGATAAGATCATTTGGAGTTAATTTTCCCCTTATATATGTGGAATTAAAATTTTACTATATTTTTCGGAATTATTTTCGAAAATATTCATAATTGTTACAAACGATACGAAAACATAATCATTTGACTATACAAAGGCGTTTGAATCATGTTAATCGGTTGAGCGGTTTATATTTTATAGCGGTTAACAGAAACCCGTGTAAAATATAGAATAACCCTAGCGAGTCAGAAACCAGCAATGCTGACCTATATTTAAAATCTTGCATTTCAAAGCCTAGACATTTCAAACTTTACAACAACGTTAACGAAACTTTGGCAATATGGATATTTTGTAATTATTCCCGATATTTGTGTTATTGAATTTTTACTATTCCTTTCGGAATTATTTCTTAAAATATATATGTAACTTTTATAAACGTTATGCAAACAAAATCATTTCACATTGTAAAAGGCATTTGAATTATGTTAATTGGTTGAGAGGTTTATGTTTTATACCGGTTAATAGATTATATTATTAGATTATTATAAGCACCAATTAATTTGGGAGGTTATCAAATTTAAAGAATATTTAGGCTATATTGAACACAGTATGTCACAAGAATTGTAATACTTTGAACAAATGGAAATCTTCACGCTGAATTGGAATAAGTCACTTAAATTGTACATTTCTTGAAAAAAAATTTAGTCCTGAAATTTTATTAAGTTCTAGAGTATTTGGTTTAAATCTGAATAGGTAATGTGCAGTGCCAAATAAGTAGGGAATACTCCCATGAATTAAAATGTTCATTAAAATTTTACCTGTTTAGAGACTAAAATAAAATTTTAGTTTAGAGACTTTTTAAAGGCTAACGGTACTTTTACGAAAAGTATAATATGATATGTAAATACATTTCATAAATTTTAATGTTCTCATTTAAAAAATGATTCACAAGCTGTAAAATACTGCACGTGTTACAGGTGCTGCACTCTGGTACTTATTAAATGTATTTCACAAATTCTACCAAAACAGCGCTGCTCACCGCAGGTTGAATAATGTTCTAAATTTATTACTGAATTACTAAATTTATAAGTAATCGATATCGTACTTATATTTGCAATGCAACTGATAAAGTTCTTTAAATATATATTTTTTACAAAAAGATATTTGTATCTGTAGATCTGAAATACATAGAGCTGAAGTTTTATACACTGATTTAACTTAAAATTTTAAAGAGCACAAGAAACATTATTTCTAAAATTTATCATTAAAAGCTTAAAATGTGGTAAAAACGAATTTTAACATTTAACCACGTTTTGCTACACCCAAAAGACGTAGAGAGCAGAAATTTCGTACATAAATGTTTACCTTAGGCTTTAGAGGTACGCAAAGAAAAGGTTTTCCAAAGTTCAACGAAGGTCAAGGTTTATTCGTGAAAGAGAAATGTCATTACAAAATTATTTACGCAAACTAATTATTTTTTGTTTTTTGTGTTTAAATTAATTTTGTATTAATTTAAATAGTGATCATTGTACAAGTCACATTTAATACTGTTTTTTTTTGTAACGTACTTAAATATTTTTAAAATTTTGTTTTCAGGACGGAACATAATAAGTTTTTAGGCTATCTCTTTAATGACGGATAAATTCAGGAAACTAATTTTTTTATATTATATTTAGAATATATATGTATATTCTAGTTAAATCTGCTTTATTAATTTAGGCCTTTCAATAATATTACTTTTGTGCATAATAAAATTAGATAATTTAATGTTCAATGCACATTTTTAGTGTAGGCCTACTACAGTATATTTTTTAAAAACCTAAACTGTTTCTGAATTTCAAATAAAGAACTGAAGCTGTTTACGCAAAACGGAATAATAACTTCAGATATCTCAGTTAATGAATTACCTTTATGTTATTTTTTTATATGAAAGTAGATGAATTAGTGTAGTGCAATATCGCAGTTTATACGGTCATACTGCCATGAACTGTAATTTCTTCTATATTTTGAAAAGTAAGCAAATAAAATACTTAGTACTTACTGATTATTCAAATTTATCCAGGAAGTGATTCGGGTGTAATCTTTACTGTAACGCTTATAATCACACTTTATATTTAGCCAAACAATTATAATCTTTCAAAAAGCTGTCGCAAGTACTTTGATGATTGTGAACACAAAAACTCACCTATCGCTTTTATTTAATGAAATAAAAATACTTGTATTTAGATACATTTATGTGTACAAAGCTCTGTGCAAGTTCCTTTAAGGCAGTTTAATTTTAGAAACAATTCAGCAGTGATGGTTTCTCAAACAAAATTAACTGTTCATCGAAAAGTTTTTACCGTAAACCTCCGCATGTTTAGTAAAATCGTAGGGATATTTGTTTGTTATTTAGTGAGTTACAGGGTTGGATAATCTAATATTCAGAACAGATCTGTGAAGTTGACCCACCAATAACAGGCTAGCCATTTCAAAATTAGGAAAATCATCAGTTTTGCTAAAACCGACATTAGTCTGGCTTTTACAAGTCATAAAGAAATATAATTCATTATTGATGGCCTAACCATCCAAGGGCCCATGCAAAATTAAAAGTCAAAACTTTTGTAATGTAAGTCAATTCTATTTCATTAATTTCTGGTTGTATTGGCAAAGAAAACGTTAGTTTCGCGTTTATATGAGTTTTGTAAATGTGCCTGTATGCGTGGACCAACTTCACGTTTTCTTTAAGACTGTTACAAAGACACTTTAAAGTTACGAAAATCGTTAGTTTTATTTAGTTTTGCTAAAACCCGCGTTAGTTTCGGATAGTTTTAGTTTCGCATTCCTTATTAATTTTATACGAGCCTGAGTGGGTGGGCAAACTTCACATTCTTTTAAGAATGTCTCAAAGGTAATTTAAAACCACGCAAATCTTAGGTTTCAATTAGTTTTGTTGTACAAAAAATTAGTTCACACCAACATTTAATGAAGGAATGACAAGTGCCCGTGAATCGTTAAACTGTTTCAGTAATTAATTATATAAATAAAAAAATATATTAATAAAAGCGAGGGTAACTAAATAATCATTCTGGTGATTTTCCGTGTGCGAATATGAAAAAAGCATCCCCTAATTCGATTCGTCCTATTGAAATGAACGGTGGTTAACAAACGTGTCATCCAAAAGAGCCAAAAATAAAAACTTTATTAAAATAGCCATTTTTTTAAAACTTAATCTTTGCTTTAGTAGAGACATTTTTATGGAAATAATTAGAATTATTTCCTTCACTCAGACTTGGAACACTGACAGTGAACTGTAGAACACGCTTTGGAGGGTCATAATGCCCTGAAAATATACACGTTTTTCCCCAAATTTGCCATATTTCAGTGAATGTTTTTTACATGAAGTTATAGTTTATGAGATTTTAAATTGTATTTGTACATTTAGAACGATGAATTTAAAATTTTAAATTTGAATACGAAGATGAAGTCAGAATTTCAATATTTTTTTAAGACTTGGAAATAATTAACGTTTTAAAACTGTTCAACTGATATTGCCGCTATTACAACAAATGCATTTTTTTTTAAATTGATTAAAATGAATACAAAATTGCTTGAAATAAACTATAGAACTTGTCATGAAATAAATAAAAAATAGCGTTGAAAATGTGTAAATTTTTAAATATTTCTAAATATTCACACAATTTTATGAAAACATCATTAAATAACACACACACACACACACACACACACACACACACACACACACACACACACACACACACACACACACACACACACACATATATATATATATATATATATATATATATATATATATATACATAGGTTTGTACTTAGAATTACTATTAAATTCGTTCTTGCTAAGAATTAAAAAATACATTATTTGTTTACTATGTCGAAATAATAATTGAAATTTAGAAACACTTACGCATACAGTTATTCTTAGATGAAACCGAGTATAAATAAACAAAATAACATTAATTAAATCTACCAAATAATTTACAAAATATACATCCTTACGTATATGTATGTCAACAAAAATATGTTTGTTGTAAATGTAATAACATTTTTATGTTTGTTATTACATTAGTAAGAGCATATGACTTAAACATAAATAGCTTACTTACAAAATCAGAAACAAAAATCAGTGTTTAAATTATCAATCAAAGAAAATTGCGTTTTTTAATATTAAGAAAAAACATACAAAACAAGAATAACAAATAATTTTTCTTTCAATACCATGTTGAGTTATTCGTAATTGTAAATACGTTTTATACTTGTACAATTAAAATACCAGAGTCTTTTTTTGTTTCATTAACTGAAATTTATTACTAATTTACTAAGGCAGTCATGAGGTATGAATTACTTAATGACAACTCAGTGATAAAAATCAGTTTATTCGTCATCCACTCACTGTTACTGTTGTCTTGATAACTGTAAAATGATGTAAAAAAACTAACTTTGAGTAATGGAAGAAATTACTTTCATTAATGTAGAATTATTCGCACTTGTAAAAATTTAAAGTTATACAATTTTATAAATTTAAAAGAAGTCTAGAGTAACTAATCTAAATGGTTTGTATGTGTTGCGTTTTATTATTATAGAAGCGCAAAATAGAAATTATTTAAAAAGTACATTATAATGTTAATAATTCAGTGATGAAATTCAGTTTATAATCATCAATACCCTTATTATTTGTTCCGGTAACTGTCATCGACTCAATACATAGCAACCGAGTTACACAACCTGGACTTACTTAAAAACATCGAAAAACATCCAAAATAAATTTCCAAACGTATTTCCTGGTTTTCAAACAACCTACTGTACTGTGAATCAAGTACATATTTTCTTGTCATCCAATACTCTCTTCTGAGTGGTTAGCAGTGCACGCGAATCTCGGGCTAAATTCGTTTCTGTCCAGGTATGACTGGCTACGTACAACTTAGCATCTCCCGTACACAATAGCTTCATCCTGATTGCTACGTTCTTTCTTGTTAATATCACCAACGGTTGCAAGAAAACTGTTAAATGTCTAATTTTATAGTTGAATTTATGGCTTTGTTAATTAGCACCGCTCATGGCGACGAGGGCTCTATACGTTACAAAACTCAAATTTAAGTACATTCTATTCCTACCGTAAGATAAAAGATTTATGATTTGCATCTGTCTTTAGGCACACCCTAATATTTTACGATGTTTTTAAGACATTTTAAGCGTGAAAAAGGAAAATAGCGTGTATTGATTTCTGAACATAGCTGCAATACTAACTTGTTGCTATATTAAAACTTTTTGTATGTTCTAAAGTTTATTACAATCGTTCGAAACCCGAAAGATCGAAGAATTACTTCACATTATTACAAGTAGAGGTACAAAAATCATGCACACGTTACATCGACAGATTATTGGCCAGTGATAAAAGTACGTAATTCGTCATATAACAATACTTAATTTGTTGCGGTAGCAATGAAAAATAAGCTATCTATATCTAGTTCTTGAAACACACACACACACACACACACATATATATATATATATTGACTTGTACTGAGAATTACTATTAAATTCGTACTTCCTAAGAATTAAAAAACACTTTTTTTACAGTATCAAAATTCTAAGTGAAATTTGGAAACACTTACGCATTCAGTTACTCTTATATAAAACAGAGTATAAATAAACAAAATAACATTAATTAATTCTACAAAATAATTTACAAAGTATACGTCCTAACCGATATGTATGGATAAACAAACAAATATATATTTGTTGTAATTGTATTACAATATTTCAGTTTGTCATTACATTAATAAGAGCATATTACTTAAAAGTAAATAGCTTACTTACAAAATCTGTAATAAAATCATTTTTTTAAATATCAATTAAAGACAATTACGTTCTTTGTAATAATAAGAAAAAACATGCAAAGCAAGATTAACAAATAATGTTTCTTTAAATATCATGTCGAGTTATTCGCAATTATAAATACGTTTAATACTACTACAATTTTAAAATACCAGAACGTTTTTTGGTTGCATGAAATGATATTTATTGCAAGTTTATTAAGGCCTAATGAGATATAAATTACATAAAGACCTTAATAACTCAGTGATAAAAATCAGTTTATTCGTCATTCACTGAATGTCACTTCTGAACTACATGGACCAAACGTTCTGAGGCCATGTGGTCAATCCTCTCCTCGTGCGTCTGGCTGCCCAAAGAATCCTTGCGCCCGTCGCCGACCACTGAGGCTCTCACCCAATTGAGAAATACGTTGAAATTCACAACTGCTGGCTTATCATGAATTTGCGGTGAATATCATGAGTTTTTTATTAATTTATTAAGTTATAAAATAGTATAATTTAAATTGTAGGCTTGAGGCGATAGTAAGAAAATGTTTATCTCCTCATCTACTCACACATTAATGTTTCTGAAACGATGGAATTATATTTAAACATTTTAAAATAGTGTTACAATCGTCCAAAAGTGCAAAACTATTCAGGTGGAGAAACAGGTTAACCTCAAGTGTTTAATGAAGCTTTGAAAACTATTATAGAATCTCGTGTCACGTTAAAAGAAGTGTACGGAAAGGATTTTTTATCGCGCAAACACGTTTTTGAGGCTATATTCAGTATATTGATCTGAATTCCCTAGCTTCGACAATTCTGCATTAGCTGACGTGTTTCGGAGAACTTCCATCTTCTGAAACTATATCTTTACTCTACACTCTAACACTCTATACTAATCTATACTTTATATAAAGAGTATAAATATAGTTTTTGGAGATGGAGGTTCTCCGAAACACTTCAACGAAAGAAGAATTGAGGAAGCTAGGGAAGGCAGGTCATTACACTGGACATAGTGACAATAATCCTAGCAGAAAAAAAGAAGAATATAAAAAGAATTTCATATTTTTGAGTGTATAAAGGTGTAATACGGTGTAAAATGTGTAAGTAGAACGTGAAACGAATGACAAAAAAACGCGCCTTGGACTACCCTACGTATCAAGAACAGACAACATCAAGGAAATTTCTAAATTGTTCCACGAAAAAAGTGGTATGAGTGAGTTTCCGAGCTCTTGTCGAAGACTCAGGAATTAATAAAGAGTATAATATTATACACAAGAAAACGTATTTGAGATGTACATTATTTTGTATAAATACTGAATTTTAGCACTCAGTTTTTTTTTAAATTAGGAGAAACAGGTATTGCCGAATTCAACTGACATTTGTTTTTACAAAAAAAAAAAAAATTAATATTTCAACTTTTCAAAATAATAACAAAATAATTACCTAATATTAAAATATTATCTTAAAGTTTTTAAGTAAATTATACCTTTAACAGAATTACAAGTATCAAATTTTCATTAACAATAATATTCGTTGTATACACTAAAGATTATTATAAACGTATGAAACTCGAATGGTTAAAACATACATTGCATACTTACTAGAACAGTAATAAAATTCAATATTTACTTATTATTTGTCATGTTAAACTGTTTTCTTGTTAACAACAATTAGAAAATTAGAAGATCCAAATTCATGTACTTGAATAAAGAAAGGAATTATTTTCCGAAATATCATGATGAATTTTCTTTAAACTGTAAAATCAATTCTTACACTTTAAATACTTTTATCTCCAAATTTATTATGTAATCATTTTATTAAAACTCAAATCTACTTTCTCTTGTATTTATTAATAATTATTGCTTTCTTAGTACAAATCCTAAATTCTTTCATGATTTACATTTTACATATAGATAATAATATACATACATATAATGATATAATAATATAAATATAATATACTATATAATATAATATATATATATATATAATATAATATACATATAATAAAATACATACAATACATATAGATAATAATAGCCAGTGAAAACATATTTGTTAATCCGTCTTCAGATTCTGTTTTAATAGCAATGTATTAAGCTATAAAATTTGTTTGGAAATTTATAGGCGATAAACCTGAATATCCAAACAATCCTAACCATTTCCAAAAACTAAATTTTATGAACTCTAATCAACAAAGGCAATTTTGAAAAATTTCAATTAAAAAAACTATTGAAAATTTTTAGTTAGTACAGATGGACATTTCCGGATGTCAGACAAAAACATTGTCAGTCAAAACAAACTTTATTAGACAAAAGGAAAACCAGTAGGTCATGATAATTACTATCATTCAAGAGATCAATTGTCTGAACAAACGACAATTACTTATCTATGACAATACTTATGAAAACTAATTACTTATCTGACAATAATTTTTAGTTGTAATTTGATAATAACAGATAGTTTGTAGTCATTTCTTTTATATTGGATTATAATACAAAGGTATTTTAAATACTATATTAAACTTGTTTTTTAATTTGTATTAAAGTTTTTTGCATTTCAAAAAACACCTAATATAATACATTACAAAATAATAACGAAATTATATTGTACACGGATTTCCCTAAATAAAACTATTATTAAATTGGACATAACGACTAAATTATAACAACAATTTAATTGTTATATGTGTGATGGATTATTGCTGACGAATGACACTCATGTTTAAAATTTGAATTACGTACGTCTTAAGAGAGTGATTCGTTATGAAATGTAATAACATAAAAAAATTATATTATACCTGAGTAAATATAAAAAAATGGGTTCTACTTAATATTGATTTGTTTATATTTTTAGTGACTTGAAAATATTAAAATTAAAACATTTTCACATTTCGTGTATTTCCATTTGTAATTTCTAAGTAATAATTGTTTTAATTCGGCAACCAGTAATTACTTTATAATCGTTTTATTGAAAATTAGACCTTAATGTTATTATAAAGAAAGCAAACTAATCATTTTTTATCACTGACTTAGTAAAATTTTACTTAAAATTTATAACAATTTCAGTTTCAAAGCCAGTATTTCACCATCGCACATGGAAGCAATATTGTTGTTTTTAAAATTGTCAAAATTATAATTTTTTTCACTATTGTTCATATCAATATATATATATATATATATATATATATATATATATATATATATATATATATATATATATATATATATATATATATATATATATATATATATATATATATATATATATATATATATATATATATATATATATATATATATATATATATATAAGTTATATATTGTAATTTAAGTTAAGACAATGTACAATGTCAACGAACGATATATAATCCTGCAGATGTTCATTTCTTAGAATAGCTATATCAGCTTTTTCTCATTGCATTGTATCAAAGCTTTTGTTAAGTTAGTTGAGTCTGATCCAGTGTGTGAACAACACTGTACAACAGGTTACCTCTAGGTATAAGAGTTATATCTATTTATTATAATTATTATAATAAACGGTTTTGTAAAATTCAAGTTTGAGTTTTTTAAAAACCAATCGATCGGAACCAACGACATAACTGGCGCAGTCGGTAGGACACATCAGGAAAATTAGTGTACATAATTTTTTTTCAGTTTCAACTTTTAACCGAAGTGTCGAACAAAAGACCAACCGTTTAATTTAATAAGCGCATATTATTAAATTGAACACAACCAACCGGCAAAGTGAATATTTGCAACCGTAGAGTGAACATCTACATCCGAACCGAAGTGAAGTGAAATAATTGTGTAAAAGTTCAGTGCATCGCGCAATGAGCATAGAGTTTTGGATTTTGTAAGTAATACAAAGAAGAATAACCTTTGTGAATCTGTATACATTATCCTTAGTTACTTATAACATTTTAACTTTAAGTAATAATTAAAGTAAAAAATTTGCATTGGCAACTCCTGTTTTAAAGAAAAAATATCTAGATATGATTCCGGAATATTCTGGAGAACCAACAATGTTAAGTATATTCATATCAATTTGTGACAAAGTAGTTGCTAAATTTTATGTAGCTAGTAATCCCGAAGACTTTCAAAATGAATATTTGATGTCAACGATTTTAGCTAAGTTAAAAGGATCTGCTTTAGAATTAGTTGTAAGTTCTAATAGCTATTCTTGGTTAGATGTAAGGAAAACACTTTTATCTTGTTATTCAGACAAAAGAGATTGCTTTACATTAAATCTCGAAATGGCTGAACTAAAACAAGAAGTCAATGAATCACCATTTAAATTCTATGACAGAATCCAAAAATTGTTAACCCTGCAAATAGCATATTTTGTAAATAAAGAAGTAGGTAACCATTTGGTACTATGCGAGTACGTTCAAAAATTAGCTTTACGAGTTTTATTAAGAGGGCTACAGGAACCATTAGGTTCTCTTATGAGAACGAAAAATGCCACAACTTTGGGTGAGGCACTTAACATGCTTACAAACGATTTTCAATTTAAAAATAATAAAATGTTTTCACAACCAAACAAGCAGATAATTGTTGCTAAAAGCCAAAATAATTTTGTACGCACACCGACATATGTTGAACAACCAAAGTTTAACCAAATTCCTAGACAAACATACCAACAACCTAATCCTTTTTATAAACCGCCCTTTGCTAACTACGGTCAACAACAGCGAAGTCCGTTTATGAACAATGGAAATCAAAAACCTAAATTATAACCCCAAAACAAAACATATACACCTACTCCTATAAGTATTTCCACAAGACAAACACATGGACAAAATTCTAAACTTTTTCAAATGACAGGACAAAACACTGAAACGAGCGATAACAGCGTTGAACAGACTGTACCAGATCTAGATATGTTTGTAACAGACTAGAATTCTTAAGAACAATATTTTGACTACAACCACACTGACGAAGACTGTGAAGATAACAACTTAATCTCACAACCTGAAGAGAATAATTTTTTAGAGATGACCAACTCAGGAACCGATTTTCGATAATGAATCTGAGGAGTGATAACAATCAGTTACCTTTTATATACGATCCGAATACTAACTTTAAAATATTAATCGACACAGGTAGTACACGATCTTTTATAAGAAAATCATTAGGCCTAGAATGTTTTAAAACAAGTATAATTAAAGAACCCTTTGAAGTAACCACTGCACATGGCGTTTCAAGAGAAAACTTTAGTTGTAAACTACCTTTGTTATTTAAAAAGGCAATGAAATTTTACCTGTTTGACTTCCATAAACAATTTGATCTATTGCTAGGTTTGGATAACATTAAAGATTTGGGAATACATTTAGATTTTATAAATAATAAGCTAATCTTGTGTGGTAAGAAGATTCCTATTCACTATTTTAACACGGAAGAAGACGTATCACAAAAAAGAACAGACTCTGTTAAACAACAAATTTCAAGTTACATAGTACAAGCTAGAACCAGTCAAATTATGAAAATTTCAGTAAATAATATAAATAACGGTGAAGGAGTGTTAGCATATAAACAAATAAATGGGTTAGAAATTCCTCAATGTTTAGTAACAGTACGTAACAGCGAAGCTCTTTGTCCCATTACTAACAAAACGACAAGAAATATTAAATTGACTATAAATGAAAGATTTAAATTAGAACCCCTAAGTAATTACAATATTTATGAACCAAAAACATTGGACAATAGAATTAATTTTAATATGACTGATTACAAAAGTCGAAAAAATATTTTTGATTTGTCAAAAATTAGAGTAGAACACATGAATTCGGAAGAAAACATTGCCATTACTAAATTAGTACAAGAGTATGCAGATATTTTTCATGTTGACGGAAATTACTAGACACTAATCAAATAAAACATATAATCCGAACCACAGATGAAGTTCCCGTATATTCTAAAAACTACAGATATCCAGAAATTTATAAAAACGAAGTTATCAAAAAGATTGATGATATGCTGAATCAGGGAATTATTCAACCTTCTCAATCCCCGTGGAACTCTCCAGTTTGGATTGTACCCAAAAAGCAGGACGTCTCCGGTAAACAAAAATTTCGACTAGTAATAGACTTCAGAGGCTTAAACTCAAAAACAATTGATGACCGATTTCCTTTACCAAATATAACAGATATTTTAGACAAATTAGGACGATCTCAATATTTCTCGACATTAGACTTAGCTTCAGGATTTCACCTAATCGAAATGGACCCAAACAGTGTAGAAAAAACAGCATTTTCAACAGAAACCGGTCATTACGAATTCTTAAGAATGCCCTTTGGTCTAAAAAACAATTCTCCCATATTTCAGAGAATTATGAACAATGTTTTAAGGGGAATTCAAAATGAAACATGCTTAGTATATTTAGATGACGTCATAATTTATTCGACCAGTCTCCAAGAACACATACAAAGACTTAGGGAAGTTTTAGACAGACTAAGGAAAGCAAATTTTAAAATTCAGTTAGACAAAACAGAATTTCTTAGAGAGGAAGTAACGTATTTATTTCACCTAGTAACAGCAGAAGGTGTCAAACCAAATCGAGATAAAGTGAAAGCAATTAAAAACTACCCAATTCCAAAAACCACCATACAAATTAAGGAATTTTTCGGTCTATTGGGATATTATGGAAAATTTATTAAAAATTTTGCTTGAATTACTAAAAATTTTACAAACTGTTTGAAAAAAGGTGCAACAATTAAAATAGATGATCCAAATTATATAAATAGTTTTGAAACTTGCAAGAATATATTATCTAATGAACCTTTGTTGCAATATCCAGATTTTGAAAAAGAATTTAATTTAACTACGGATGCTAGTAATTTTGCGATCGGAGCAGTGCTTAGCCAAAATAAAAACGGAGCTGATTTACCTATAGCCTATGCGAGTCGAACGTTAAGTGATAGCGAAGTCAATTATTCGGCGATAGAAAAGGAATTACTTGCTATAGTATGGGCAACTAAATATTTTCGGCCCTATATCTACGGAAGAAAATTCAAAATTTATTCGAACCATAAACCTTTACAATGGCTTTTTTCAGTCAAAGAACCAAATTCTAAACTTCTTCGGTGGAGACTTAAATTAGAAGAATACGATTACCAAATAGTGTATAAAAAGGGCAAGTTAAATCAAAACGCTGACGCACTTTCTAGAATACAACTAAACGTTAGCGATACCAGTCCAGTGAACTCAGGATCAACGACCGATCAAGATATTCAGCAAACAGTAGCAGAATCAGTAAATTTATATTTTCGGAATTAGACGAAGGACTTCCAGAAGTAGACGATGCTCAATCGATGTTATCTAACATAGATGAAACGGAAGATATCTTAGTCGACTTGGCAGCAGCAGAAAATAACGACCAAACGTTACATTCAAATTATGAAGGTAACACAGTGATTGAAATGCCAATTTTGGATGAACCTGTTAATTTTGGAAAAAACCAGATAATAATATCTCTTGTAAACTGTAACCCCAAAAAAGTAAAAATACAAAAATTATTTAATAACAGTAAAACAAGATTCATTGTAGAGATATCTAAAAATAATTTCGATAATGATGCCGTAAATTTTGTAAAACAATATTTAATACCAAATATAAAATATAGTATATATTGTGAAAACGATATTTATGAAAAATTTGCAACTTGCATAGCCAAACATTTTAAAAATTCCAACTATGGTTAATTAAATGCACCACAAAATTAGTGGACATAACCGATGAAGAAGAAACCATTAAAAATCATAAAAATGATTTCTGGAAATCATAAAAAATTATCACGTAGGGAAAACCAACCATCGTGGAATTTAGGAAACATACGAACAAACAAAAAGGAGATATTATTGGCCAAATATAAAAAATCATTTTCAAAATTTTGTAAACAACTGTGACATTTGCTTAAAAACAAAGTACGAGAGGATACCCTTAAAGCTAGAAATGAATTTACTACCAACAGCTACGAGACCACTACAAATAATACACGTGGACAGTATTACACTTGATAAGCAAAAGTTTCTAAGCATTGTTGATAGCTTCTCTAGATATGCGCAGATGTATTGTATTGCAGGTGCACAGGCTGTCGAAATAGTCAGCAAATTCTTGGATTTCTTTTCTCATCATGGCATACCAGAAGTTATAGTAGCAGATAACGGCGTGGAATTTAATAACAGCTTAGTGAAAGAAATGATGGATTTACACAAAATAAAAATTCATTTCATAAGCACACAACATCCACCATCAAATGGGATGGGAGAAAGATTACATTCTACACTAATAGAACATATAAGATTATTAAACAACCAATCTGAATTTAAAAATGAAACAATCGAAAATAAAGTAAAATATGCAATAATCGCCTACAACAACAGTATACTTTTTGTAACAAAATTAACTCCGTTTGAAATTTTAAATGGACACATAAATTCCAATTGACTTTTAGATATTGACGTTGAGAGACAAGTTATGAATGATTACGTTACCACTCACAAAGAAAGGACACAAAATTGTATGAACTTATTGGAGAAACAAACTAAAATACAAAGGAAGATATTTTAACTAAAAGGAATGTCAATAGAGAATTAGTACCCGAAATTCCATCTGATGTTTATGTCAAAACTGTACAGAAACAAAATAAAACTAAAAACAAATATAATAAAGAAGAAGTTACTTCAGTAAACGCAGAATTAAAAACGGCAAAAATTAAAAGGAGACACCCTAACACCAAACAAAAAATCCATCTATCAAAAATTAAGAGACCAAGGAAAATCAGTAAAATTCCAAAATCTAATAATCCTTTTATAAATCCTGTTCCAGGTTCCTCCTCTTCATCCTGGGAGTAATTAAAGATAGGCTAGAGATAATTTATGTAGAAAATAAAGTTAATATTAGGAAAACTAGGTATACTTCAACCAAGTATAATTTCCACAAAATAATTATTCAGTGAAAAATAAAAAAATCATCAGTTCTATAATAATAAATTACCATTAGAGCCAAAAATAGAAAATATGTGGGCATTTGAAAGTGTAATAGACGTAAGTTGTAAAATTAGAGCTAAAGAAATAGTATATTTTCTGAAATTGGATATTGTAGATGAAACAGACTATAAGCCTAATATTTATAAGTTATCTGTACCAACCAAATATCAATCAGAATATATAACTGTAATTCCTACAGTAAAATATATGTTAATGTCTAAATCTAAGTTAGGTAAGGTTAAACTCTTAGGTTTAAAAAGTATTTGTAAGAACAAAATTCATTCTAAATCTCTATGCTCATTGGAACAAATAACTAATCATAATCTTGATTGTGAAACATCTATAATACAATCCGGCAAGACGGACAGCTGCAAATATACTGCATTGGAGATTCCTGAAAATTTAATAATATGGATTCCTGAAATGAACCAATATTTGGCAATTTTACCTCAAAAGGAAACCTTAAAATTTATGAGTCAAAAGGAAACTACAGCAACTACACTTCAATGTATCTACTTAATCAGTCCCAACAATGATTCAATTTTTTTATCAAAATAAACAATTGTATCATTCATCAGAAACAAAAGGTGGTCATCCACTATTCCTAGATGCCTCTGGATTACATCTTGAAGTCAGTCAACGATCAGAATTCTCCATTAATCTAAAGAAATTGGACATAGAAAAAATTAATTTAGACGCTATATCAAAAATTCAACAACATTCAGTTATTAACAACAAAAACCAGCATCTGGACCATCATCATATTCGGAAGTCTTCTCCTGGGGATTATTTATATTGTGTTTAAAAGATTTTCGGGAAAAGACCAACGTCAACCCAGCACTCAACCACCCTCAGAAGTTTTATTTAGGGATGGAGGAGTTATATAGTGTAATTTAAGTTAAGACAATGTACAATGTCAACGAACGATATATAATCCTGCAGATGTTCATTTCTTAGAATAGCTATATCAGCTTTTTCTCATTGCATTGTAACAAAGCTTTTGTTAAGTTAGTTAGTTGAGTCTGATCCAGTGTGTGAACAACACTGTACAACAGGTTACCTCTAGGCATAAAGTTACACCTAGTTATTGTAATTATTATAATAAACGGATTTGTAAAATTCAAGTTTGAGTTTTTTAAAAACCATTCGATCGGAACCAACGACATAAGTTTTACACACACATATATATATATATATATATATATATATATATAGTTTTCTACCTCCCGGATTGTGGTCCTAGCGAGTATCATTTTAATTGTGGTCCACGAGGACACTGTTAGGGGTATCAAAACACCGTCATTTGTGGTCCCATGACGTTGCAGGAGTTTTCGCGGTATTTAGCTCCTTATTTCCGGCGTTGCCAGTTTGCCTGTGTTATCTTTCATTAGATCACTACTTCTCTGTATAGTAGCCTATGAAGACAAGCAGTGCTGATCAGACTGTGTTTTTGAAGTTACCATGTACAAGAGAGTGAATTCAATTTTCCAGTTGATACCAGGTAAGTTTGAAATTTAACTATTCTTATGTTTTAATCAAATACGAAATAATTTTGATTCGCTTAAATATTTACTATTAACTATGATATTATTGTCATGCAAGTAGTTACTAATTATTTATCCTTAATGTAATTCACGTTTTTAATGGTTATCTGGGTTTTTCACTCACATTTTTAAAATTTTTAAAATATTTTAGGTATATTATGTAGTGTACTTGTGTAATTTTTAACATGGACAAAATTAAAACTAATGTACACACGTACAGTAATCGGTCATTTCCGCTAGAACCACGTTTATATTTAGAGAAAGCCTAAATAATATATACAATATTTTTTTTAATATTTTTGGATCCTCCAAATCCAAATAGTCTATTTTTGAATAAAAATTCCTATTTTTTGACCTCAAGGTCCTCCTTTTTTAAGATTGTTCATAAAAAGCACAAAAATGTAGGCCTATATTTTTTCTTTCAAACAATCAAGTTTATTTTATTGTATACTTGGTTGCCAAAATATATTTTTATAAATAAATTATAAAAATAAATTTTATAGTAATGAATTAATTTAATTCAATTTCAAATTTAAATTGAATGCAATTTAATTTTATTTTATTGTAGTGAATTAATGTGATTTAAAATGAATACCATCATGTTTTAGCATTTTAGCGCTTTTTGAAACCACAGGTGTTTGCTTAGTCTCCAAGTATTTCGAATAAGTTACAAGTATATGTCACGTAGGCCTAAAGGTAAAATTACAAAGTTCAGTTGGTAACAAGACAATTAAAATTAT
>JAJIZJ010000821.1:10000-26119 GCA_022606455.1 Callitettix versicolor | reverse complement strand
GTGTGCAGCTCTGTTTCACGGTGGATGTTCCTACCGCTATGAGACTCACAAGAGCTCTAGCACAAATTAGAGGTCTTTATATCTGACTGGTAGTGTATTATAATTTTTTCTACTTTCTTCTTTGTATACACGATTGAATAGATATTTTTTCGAGATTTCCATTCACACTACAGTTAGTGTTTTTATCTTCTACAAATTCTGTGATGGCTCGTTATTACTATTTCGGTGGGGCTACTTGGTGAATCATGGTCTTGATGGTTTTAAAATTTATTATTTGTGCATTATTGTAATTGAGATATATTCTTTACTTTACAGACAGTTTTAACTTCTGTTTCACCTGGGGATTTTTACACTGTAAGCGTAGTTTTTGGGACCGACGCTAACAAAAGTCGAAATGTACGCTCCTGGTCCGTATTCGGCTACTTCGTCAGTAAGCTCGCCTAAATAGTCGCCTGTTTCTAAGTCAGCTTCCCGGTTTTTGGGGTATAGACAACGGAATCAGTATCAGTGTAAATCAACCTATCCTCCAGGATTTGCGGTAGAATAGAGTTTTAGTCTCGCGATGACCGTTACAAATGATGCAATTACTACACTGGTAGTTGGCGATGGACTAACGGATTCTTCTGGTTGTAGTTCCAATTTACTAGCATAATTTCATTGTTGATCGGTAATATCTCTTTAGTTGTGATGGTAGGGTTTGTTAGATGGGCAATCAATTCTTCTAGACTTAACAAACGTCACAGATTGTCACACTGTCCAAACCTTCCCCTAGAAACTATTTAGCATCAGTTTTGCTAGAACTCTCAGTACAGGATTTTTTGTAATTTTTTCTAGTATAACACCTTTCTTCTTATTAAACTTAGACACATAATTCTGCTTGTCACTGTCCGTTACACACCATTCGGGCCAACCTGATGCTTCCTGTTTCATTTTCAGAACTTATTTATGTAGCTTGTCATAACCCACCGTTAGTGCCGTCATACTGCGTTGTTTTATATTTCCATATTTCATGGATCTGCATGATCTTATACCCCTTTTCAACGGCTTTCTTAATTTCTTCGATGACACCTGTTCCCGTGAAACAATGTTGTTCTGACTGTGTGTGTATTCATCATTAATTAAATTTTCAATGTGCTCCATTTAATCGAGCAAATGTTGCAATACAGTGCTCAACAAAGGACTAATTATTAACGGAAATAAACTTCTCCTTTTTTGAATAATTATATGCTTTTTTCTTCTAATTGTTGCCTTTCTTTACTAGTTTTCTAAGGATGTGCTTATATCGAGACAATTTACACTTCTGAGGTCTCAATATTGGGACGTTTCATTTTAATACATTATATGCACACTCACATATAGTTTTAATTAAATTGACATCGGCTGATTTCAAAAAATGTTTCCTTCTAGTCTGTTTCATTTTCAGTAGAGCGGGTAGTAACAGCGCATCGTCTTTACTGAGCGGGACATGTTGGCAAATGATACTGAATACAATACGTCTAACTTTTATTTATTTTTAGCAACGTACACAAAATTATATTTATCCGTCGGAAATATACAAGTTCTAATTCTCAAGTCTTCCAATGTTGACTGTTTCATATCAAACAACAGATATCCATGAGGCTCTCGCGTCGCATCATTGTACGCTTCTTGTACAAATTTTGGGTTTTCTGGATGAACTTGTTGGGCCAGGTGTCTAATTTGACTTTATCTCGCGGGTTTTTGAAATAAACAATATAATTAGCGTTGAGGGAAATATCTCTGACCTTTGCCTTGATGAAATAAATTTTGTGTAATAAAAACACGCTAATGTTTCGATGGTGACTTCCTTTAGTAAATATATCGGCAACACTAGCGTTGGATTCTCGCATTAAATCGTCTATTATTATAAGATTCGGTGACGAAGGATTAACGGAATTCATGTCGGGTCTTCTTAGAATATTATCGGGATATTACTGATATTTAATGACGGCTGCCATACCGCGTAGTGCCAATAAATATTTTTAAATTCTACATTGCATAACGCCGACATGTTATTTAAAAACTTTATTACAAACCGCGATTTCCTGCATCCGGAAGGTCCTGCTACAACACAGGTAAATTGATGTTTAAACAAAGGTTCCATTATTTCAAATGAAAATTCTATCACACTCATCCGTATATAATTTAACACAAATTTTAAATTAATTTAATAAATAGCTGGTTCGCTTTCGTTTACGGTTCACACTCTAGCGTATAAACAGTAAGCTGTTCATTATATATCGTAAACTTTGACACCCAAGTAACGAAGAAAACCCTTGTAAAAATTATTGGAAAACTGAAGGAAATGGGTTACACAGTAAAACCTTATGTAAATGATGTGGGTGAAGGAAAGTTGGTTTGTGGAAGGAGCTTGAAATAAGCACTCAAAAACATTTTTTATTACCTCTACTGAGGATAAGGTGTATATGTTCGCACCACACTACTGAAGCTTAATTGTAACTGGTTTTTAGACCTTGTTTTTAGATTGTCATGTGGCAGATTTGTTAGCAAGCAATCAACACGAACAACCCTGAAGACGACACAGACACCATTGTAGGTAAATTTTTACGAGTAACAGGAGTACATGAAGAAAATAATGGTCACAGTATTGAGGTAAACAGTGATGAGTATTTCACATATTACTTTCTCAGTTCAGTATACCATTTCAAAAGATCTAGGCCTAAGAACAAAGTATTTCATCTTTCAGGTGTTGTTGAAAACTAACCATGGCAATAGTAAAAAATATCTTGAAGTGCCGAAAGAGGTTGTAAGAGCTTTTATTAAACAAAGAACCTTTATCAGGATGAAATTCCTCAATGAAGACCTTGTCAACAAAAGGAAGAACGCCCGAAACTGTTGATAGAAAAAGTGTCAAAAGTATAAGAAGATTGTGAATTAAATTTGTATTTTTAAACTTCAAATAATAGTAAAATATATTGTAAAACATGATACAATGATGAATTTAGTTAAAAATTTAATTTTGTTAAATGTGATTTCATATTTTGTATTGTAGCTGGGGTGTTTATTTATTTCAAATACTTTAGTCATCTTTAATTTGAACTTGACTATAATTACCTTTCATATACATTTTCCTATAGATATTATAATTTATTGTAAATTTACTTACAAGTTTCAATAACTAAACAAGAAATATGATCTTTAATATGCTATTAGAATGAGAAAATGTTAGTGAATTACTTATAAGATTAATATAATTTAATACTAATGAAAGAAGAATTAATAAGGACATGAAGGAAATGAATTCATACAAATTAAAATGCAAAATATGAACATTACTTTGTCTACCCATTATTTTGCCAGGCCTTAGCGGCAGCCACGCCCACTGCTGGTTACTTGTGCCTTATGGAACTGAGACAACCTTCTGTATAACAACCTTGAGTCCGAAGTAATTGCAGTAGAATTTTGTAAAACATCGCTTTTGAAAATGGGTAAATGTATTTCAAAATGACTGTAATTAATATTTCCTGTGGAGCGCAATCTTTAATTGGAAAATTGTCTACACCAAATTTAGCATGTAATATTTTTTCGTAATATACTTGAAACAAACATGGAAAAATCTTACCAGCAGCAACCAATTCGCAAATACCTCCAAAAATTAAATGTTTTGACATTTCACGCACGTATTCTGCAGAATTTGAATAATTGTGCCCATTTAAATTATGCGTCATCCAATAAAAATCTTCCCAATTTTCAGTAACATAAACAACTAATTTTCGATCCTCTAGACTCGTTTCTGAGTAATGTATAAGATGAAAGAAAGCGAGTTAAAATGTCTCCGATAATAGGTATCAGCATTTGTGGTACCTCCGAGCCACTAACATTTATGTTTTCTATTTCGTACATATTTTTGCATTTTGTTAAATTCTCATAGATAAAAATTAATAAAAGTCGCTCACAAAATGTTGATGTGATAGTTTTCGTATGTAAAAGTAGGTTCATATGTAATCAAAACTTAAAAGCAAATTCTAAATTTTCTATATGTGAAATAGTTGAAAATGCTAGACCTCAAAAAAAAAAAGGAAAAACTGGTAATTTTAATATGAAAAAGTTCAAAAGTAATGTATATTAAACACCTGCTTGAAATATTTTACGATAACGCATAAGGCATTTAACATGATAACACAAATAACACATTTAAGGTTTTTTTAAAACGTGAATTATTAAATTTTTAGTAATAAATTTTGTGTTATCATGTTAAATTTTGTGTAAAATGTACTGATAAAATTTTGTAATGTATATAACATATGTTTCAATATTCATGAAAAACAAAAAGTTAGTTTATAACTAAAAAGCGTAAAAGTACAAGGTTTTGATTAAAATGTTTTTTTGTAATTATTACTTTTGTGTGAAAAATTAAATTTTATGAGTGAACAAAGTAAAAAGGTTAAAGAAATATGAGTGTGGTGTTAAAAAAATAAACACAGTTATTGATACGTTGTAGAGCACAAAGCATAAAACCCTTTATACTATTCACTTCAACAAGTATCTAATGCCTAAACACGTGTCTACATCGCTTTTACACTGATTTTTGAAAAATCAAATAAACACTGTTATTGGAACACTGTGAAACATACAGCACAGAACTCTCCCAGATTTGTCACTTGAACTAATAATTAATGAATAAACACAGGTTGACACACAAACAATAATTATTTAGAAAAGAGTGAATAATTTAAAATATTGGCTATAATACCATTTGATTAGACTTTGATTTGATGCAGCAATACAGATCCGTTCATACGAAGCTTGTAAAACTGACTGATACTATTAAATTACAAGAAAACTTCAAAAATCTTAATCTCTTAATAAAATCATCAATCAATAAAAACTGCGGAATACTGAATAATTGAATAATACGTCTACTGACTTACTGTATCAATTCCAGGAATTGTGCACACATTTCCGTGTGTTCCGAGAAAAGTGAACATCGACTCGTCAACTATTTTATCTATTAAATGGAATTGGCTTTGCTGAGTATGGATATTGATCCGTAAGTTAGACAACGAATCAAAACTAGTCAACTAGTTTTTACGAGTAGTTTATCTTCTAGCGGGAAATTGATGTCTTTGCATCATGCATCCAAGTTTACTTTTGCTTGAACCTAATGTGATTCTAGGAATATGAATTTCTACCTGGAAACTGGCAATATATATAGGTATACACTCCATGTAAATTTAAGGCTAGAAATTCACTGTTTTGCCATTTTTTACAGGCATGAGACCTAGCACGATCGAATCTGCACCATTCAAAACCTGTATGTACGAAGTTTTGTGAAATTCGTTAGAACTGTTTTCGAGGCACGCTGAACATACATACAGAAATTGCTTGTTTAATATTATAGGATACGTAAAATCCACACAATATTGTGCAACGAAAATGTAGAATCATACTTTATTAAACATTGTAAAATACAGTAGTACATTCTAATGTAGAAGTATAACAAAACAATTTCTGTCAATAAACTAGAAACAACATTATTCAAGCATAAACATAATGTAAAAGTCTACATTTTAGTATAGTAAAACAAATAATCATTTTCTAGATTTAATAGAAAATTTCTTAATTCCTTAACATATTTAACTTTATGAGAGCACGCTTTTATATGTTGAGGTAACTTATTGAAAAATGTTGGTGCAAGGTAGAAGTTCTTAAATAAAGTTATCTTAGCTCTCGGGATTATAGTATTTGGGGTATTACGCAAAGATCTCAAAGTACTTCCAAACAGAAATGTCTATTACCACTTCTGTTGTAAAACTTCTAAGTAATTTATATATGTATAGATTTTTAAATGGCAAAATATAAAGTGCTTGAAAAAGAGGTGCAGTATATTCTAACCATGTCTTTTAGACATTATTGTAATAAAATATTTAATATTCTAATAAAACTTAAACAAATATTTTAAAAGCAGAACCTGTATTCTTAAAATTCTCAACTCATTACTAGATTGGTCCCTGACTCAAAACATTTTAACATTATATTATAGAATAAGAAAATTTCCAAAAATCTGTTTACACTGTATTGACAGATGGGTTGTTTTTTTAAAACAATTTAGCTAGTAGCATGAACCGGAGGATGGTCCAACGGTCAAAGGTCACTTGATAAGGAATGTAAACAAAGATAGGCGCCAATCTACCAAAGTAAACAAGGACTGGTGCCAACCTAACAATGTAAACAACGGTCATTGATAACAATAAACAAAGATAGGTGCTAATCTACCAATGTAAACAAAAGGTAGGTACCAACCTAAAATGTAAATGAATGTATGCATTAAATATAACAATGTAAACAAAGATAAGGGCTAAATATATTATAATTAAACAAAAGTATGATATAATTGAATATATAATGCGCGCCTGTAGTGTGTGCATGTGCGTGGATGCCGGAGTTGGGGCATTTCGACCCTGGCCCATCGCTAGATAAGAGGATGCTGTCACTGATTATATAATGAACGGCTTATACATACGCTAGAGGTGTGAACTGTAAACGAAAGTGAACCAACTATTTATTAAGAATTAATATAAGTGTGCGTTAAATTAAATGTTGAATTAAAGTGAATTAGTTCTTTGCAAAATGGCGATGGCGATATATAATGAACAGCTTACTGTTTATACGCTAGAGGTGTGAACCGTAAACGAAAGCGAACCAGCTATTTATTAAGAATTAATTTAAAATTTGTGTTAAATTATATACGGATGAGTGTGATAGAATTTTTCATTTGAAATAATGGAACCTTTGTTTAAACATCAATTTACCTGTGTTGTAGCAGGACCTTCCGGATGCGGGAAATCGCGGTTTGTAATAAAGTTTTTAAATAACATGTCGGCGTTATGCAATGTAGAATTTAAAAATATTTATTGGCACTACGCGGTATGGCAGCCGTCATTAAATATCAGTAATATCCCGATAATATTCTAAGAAGACCCGACATGAATTCCGTTAATCCTTCGTCACCGAATCTTATAATAATAGACGATTTAATGCGAGAATCCAACGCTAGTGTTGCCGATATATTTACTAAAGGAAGTCACCATCGAAACATTAGCGTGTTTTTTATTACACAAAATTTATTTCATCAAGGCAAAGGTCAGAGAGATATTTCAACGCTAATTATATTGTTTATTTCAAAACCCGCGAGATAAGAGTCAAATTAGACACCTGGCCCAACAAGTTCATCCAGAAAACCCAAAATTTGTACACAAGAAGCGTACAATGATGCGACGCGAGAGCCTCATGGATATCTGTTGTTTGATATGAAACAGTCAACATTGGAAGACTTGAGAATTAGAACTTGTATATTTCCGACGGATAAATATAATTTTGTGTACGTTGCTAAAAATAAATAAAAGTTAGACGTATTGTATTCAGTATCATTTGCCAACATGTCCTGCTCAGTAAAAGACGATGCGCTGTTACTACCCGCTCTACTGAAAATGAAACAGACTAGAAGGAAACATTTTTTGAAATCAGCCGATGTCAATTTAATTAAAACTATATGTGAGTGTGCATATAATGTATTAAAATGAAACGTCCCAATATTGAGACCTCAGAAGTGTAAATTGTCTCGATATAAGCACATCCTTAGAAAACTAGTAAAGAAAGGCAACAATTAGAAGAAAAGAAGCATATAATTATTCAAAAAGGAGGAAGTTTATTTCGTTAATAATTAGTCCTTTGTTGAGCACTGTATTGCAACATTTGCTCGATTAAATGGAGCACATTGAAAATTTAATTAATGATGAATACACACACAGTCCAGAACAACATTGTTTCACGGGAACAGGTGTCATCGAAGAAATTAAGAAAGCCGTTGAAAAGGGGTATAAGATCATGCAGATCCATGAAATATGGAAATATAAAACAACGCAGTATGACGGCACTAACGGTGGGTTATGACAAGCTACATAAATAAGTTCCTGAAAATGAAACAGGAAGCATCAGGTTGGCCTGAATGGTGTGTAACGGACAGTGACAAGCAGAATTATGTGTCTAAGTTTAATAAGAAGAAAGGTGTTATACTAGAAAAAATTACAAAAAATCCTGTACTGAGAGTTCTAGCAAAACTGATGCTAAATAGTTTCTAGGGGAAGGTTTGGACAGTGTGACAATCTGTGACGTTTGTTAAGTCTAGAGAAGAATTGATTGCCCATCTAACAAACCCTACCATCACAACTAAAGAGATATTACCGATCAACAATGAAATTATGCTAGTAAATTGAACTACAACGAAGAATCCGTTAGTCCATCGCCAACTACCAGTGTAGTAATTGCATCATTTGTAACGGTCATCGCGAGACTAAAACTCTATTCCTACCTGGAAATCCTGGAGGATAGGTTGATTTACACTGATACTGATTCCGTTGTTCATACCCAAAACCGGGGAAGCTGACTTAGAAACAGGCGACTATTTAGGCGAGCTTACTGACGAAGTAGCCGAATACGGACCAGGAGCGTACATTTCGACTTTTGTTAGCGTCGGTCCCAAAACTACGCTTACAGTGTAAAATCCCGGGTGAAACAGAAGTTAAAACTGTCTGTAAAGTAAAAGGAATATATCTCAATTACAATAATGCACAAATAATAAATTTTAAAACCATCAAGACCATGATTCTAGAAAGTAGCCCCACCGAAATAGTAATAACGAACCATCACAAAATTTGTAGAATAAAAAACACTAACGTAGTGAGTCGTCCTCAGAAAAAATCTATCGACCCGTGTATACAAAAAGAAGAAGAGTAGAAGATTATAATACACTACCAATCAGGTATAAAAGACCTCGGTTGTGCTAGAGCTCTTGTGAGTCTCATAGCGGTAGGAGACATCCACCGTGAAACAGAGCTGCACACTTTATAAAGTATACTTTATAAAATCTAAGTTCCAATAACCTGTTCTGTTACTACTACCTTAAAAGCCGACTTTTTATATACGTGTATATTTAGTTAACAATAGCCTACTATTATATAGAGTATACTTTAAAAGAAATAAGAATTTTAAAATGTGGGAGTAGTGAGTGTGTTATTGCGTCATTTCGCGGATTTGTACTTTAAAATGTGTCCGTCGTCTGTTATTAAAATATTTAGTCTAGTGGCAACATGTCTGTCGTCTACATACATAAAGTTTAGTCTGTCACTCTTAGTAAAAGTATGTCTGTCGTTTAATATTATATTACCTGTTCTTTACCTACTTTACATTATGAAAATTTGCCTCCGTTGTAAAATGCTACATTTAATAATATTTTACAGAATTTCGATAATGGGATATAATATGACTTATAATATACAAGTATCCGAAACGTAAGACGCCTAAATATTATGTAATAAAATATCACAATGCCTATAAGTCGTCCTCAATATAAAGTGTACAAAGAATCTACAGTTTCTAATGTGCTAGAGTTTTTGTGAGCGTCATAGCGGTAGGAGACGTTCACCGTGAAACAGAACAGCGCATCTCGATAAACCTAGGCGTAATTAGTATATCATTATTTCAGTAATTAGTGTGGGAAGGGTTTTTGAAAACTATATTAAAAAAACTGACATAATAATGTACAATAAGTACTCGTAGTCCTTACAAATGTATTTTAAACGTATATTAATTTTCAAGAAGAAAAAAGATAATATGATAATTTGAATTTACATTTTAGAGTGTGTACTATAAAAACGTAAACAATATGAAGCTAATACGTCAAAAGAGTTAAAATGAAAAATTGTTTTCATATATTTTCGCTTTCTTTCATTTCCAATGTACTTCCACCCTAACACCAATATATTAACCAAATATCCTTTGTACCTTCTAAAACACAGCAATTCAATTTTATTTTTAGTATTTTATACGCGCATATACAGGATCTATCAAAACCAAAACGATAGATTCTCATTCCCTTCCCCGTGCGTGTGTGTGTGTGTGTGTGTGTGTGTGTGTATATATGCGCGCAAGTGTGTGTGTGTGCATATGCACGCGTGTGTGTGTGTGTGTGTAATGCATATTAGGTTAGGTAGAATGTATGGACAGTACGTGTTTTCAAATGTGATATTAGGCTTCGTTATTGTAACTTTATAATATAAATAAATAAATATATATATATATATATATTTGTATATATGTAGATTTATGTGTATATTTATGTATATATAATTATTAACAAAACATAATATAATAATTAGCTGCGAATTACTAGTGTTAGATTAGTAGTTATATTATTACATGAATACTTCAGAACTGGATTTATGGTGAATATAATATGTTAGGTATATTTATTATTTTTATTATTATTATTATCATTGTTATTATTATTAGTATTATTCTTGTTTGTACTGTTAATATTATATTATTATTGTTATTGTTATTAATATTAATATTATTATTATCGTTGTTATTATTAATGTTGTTATTATTATTATTAGTTTATAATGCATGTTAGGTTAGGCGGGGAGTGAAAGCTACTACTTCCTCGCGGTGCTCCCTGGGCAACATGAATAATTGACAAAACGGCAGCTATTTTGAACTTAATAAATTAACGATACAAGTAATGCATACAACAGATAATTTATTTGGACACAAGTTGTATTACAAACATTAGTCAGAGTACAAATTAAACTGAATGTAAGAGACGTTGAATCTCTTTGTCCTCAGGAATTTCGTGTTCACTGTCACTATCACTTTTATCAGAATGTTCTGAGGAATAACTGTCACCAGATTCATAACCACTGTCTTCATGATGCCGCATTCTTATATACATTGGGTACACACCTGTACAATAATGAGCAGTATAGTATGTTTAATGCTATTACACATTTCACTTGTCCATCAAAATTTGACTCAATGTAGATTCTCCAAATATGTGGTGCTTGACAAGGAAGACTGATTATAGTTTTTACTTTACTTTTAATATCAAAATTATTTATAATAATTTCGTGTTTCGAGATATTCAAAATAACATTTATAACTAAACTTCCTTGCTCTATCCTATATTTATTAACTATAACGTCGTTCACTATGAAATTTAAAATTCTTTTATTTTGTAAAGTAAATTGCGCTTCAATATGTCTTTTAAAATGAATATTGTTTTTCCTTACTGGTAGAGTGAAAACGTGTTGCTGCATCGTTTTAACTGCTCCCTTATTAACTTAAAACTGACTGACTTAAATGTCGGTGTTACATAGCGGCCACTAGATTATCGTGTATTTACTTTACTTTCACAGTGCAGAGTTCGTATTCTGGTTTACCCGCTGGATATCTGAACGGTTCAAATATTTATAAAATTTTACTGTTGCTAGTTACTAATACAGACTATTTTCTAGGATGGCTAATCCTGAATTAAATTGGTGAGAGGAGGATGAAGGTATTTTTGAAGAGTTGTTGTCGTCAATAGACTAACGTTGGGAGGAAGATTTTCCTGTCGTGGAAGCCCCTCAAAAGGGAATTGGGACAATGACGAAACTGAATGCGTAAGCTTACCACAACAGTTTTAGTCGACATATAGCATTTCGTGTTGCTTAATGTTAAATGTCATATTATCGATTAACCATGTTTACTGTTCCAGGAAGAGGAGGATTACTTGCATGACGAGAGGAATCAACGCTTGCTGTCTTTCTTTGTCGTCCATAGAGGAGGATGTTATCATCATCATATCGGACGATGAGGAAGAAGAAGAGGAGCAGGGGGAAGAGGAGGGGAGGAGGAGGATATTATAACTATTATGTAGCGAGGAAGAAAATATAAGTATGATAGTCGTAACAAGAGAGGATATATGAAGGATGCAGGAACATTTTTGTTGCCTTGGTGAGTGGGTACAATATTACACAGTAGAAGGTAACAACGAAGAGGAAAACGACGACGACCCACCACCACGAAAACGATTTAAAAATATGTAGGACAATTAAAATAAATCGTATTTTATGAACACTTTTTTTTCTCCATCATTCTAATATTCGATTTTAAAGGATTGTAAATAATAATAATAATAATAATAATAATAATAATAAATAATAAATAATAATAACAATGAAATTCCGAACACAGATATATTTGCAATAATTAATAATTGTATCTTTTACATTAAGGTTATTTAAAATTCATTCATTAATTTCTTTATAAAACAGATGTATCTTAAAGTAGTTCAAAAACATATAGATACACAAAATTTTAATTTCTGATAAAATCAAGTCTTGCTGTATTTGATTAGATTCAATTTTAAAAATCACTCACATCCATTCCTAATAAATATTTTACCAAATAGTTTTTTATTACGGAATCGTCTTTCCTTTTGCTCTACGATGCTTAGTTTCCGAGAAAAATGATTTTAAGTTTAAAAGAATGCTAATTTTTTACAAAAATATAAGTTTTTAAAATTTTTTTCCTGAATCACAGATTATCATCTTTTTTGCTCTACGACGTTTAATTTCCTAGAAAAATGAGATTAAAGTTTAAAACATTCAAATTTTTTACTGAAATAGATCTGCGGTGTCAAATTTTCAAAATTAGTAATATTTTTTGAGTTATCTTCAATTTTCTATTGATTTTTGAAAAAATATTTTTTTAAATATTTTCACGTGTGATACCATAATTAGGTATAGAATTTAATTTAAAATTGATCTGTGTAAAATCAACAAAGTTATGAAAGTTTTAATGCTAAAAACTCCTTCATTTTAACAATTCCCAGTTGTCGGCTTGCAACCTTTTTTTCAAACGCTTTTTTCGCACATAATCTCTACAATTAGCGATTTCAAATAGCATTGAGATTATAGTCGGAAGTCCAAAGTTTCATATGGTGTTTTCACGTTCTAAATATCTCTTATAGTTTTAGCGTAATCTTCACCAAAACCATCGATTTTCTAGTTTTGCAAAATGTCAAGGCTTGTTTTTAAGCTGAAAAAACTTGTGTTTCATTTACTAATAAATGATACATGAAGTCAATGTAGAATTCAATTTCAAATCGATCTGCGGTGTCAGATTTTCAAAATTAATAATATTTTTTGAGTTATCTTCAATTTTCTATCAATTTTTGAAAAAATATTTGTTTAAATATTTTTACGTGTGATAACATAAGTGGGTGTAGAGTTTAATTTAAAATCAATCTGTGTAAAAATCAACTCGATATCTCTAACAGTTGCAAAGTTATGAAGGTTTTAATGCTAAAAAACGCCTTCATTTTAACAACTCCCATTTGTCGGCTTGCAAGCCTTTTTCAAACGCTTTTTTCGCACGTAATCTCTACAATTAGCGATTTCAAATAGCATTGAGATTATAGTAGAAAGTCCAAAGTTTCATACGGTGTTTTCACATTCTAAATATCTCTACAGATTACCGTCTTTTTTGCTCTATGACGCTTAGTTTCCGAGAAAAATGAGATAAAGGTTTAAAAAAGTTCAAATTTTTTACAAAAATTTATTTTATTGTAATTTTTTCCCTGAGTCACAGATTATCGTCTTTTTTGCTCTATGACGCTTAGTTTCCGAGAAAAATGAGATTAAAGTTTAGAAAATTTCAAATTTTTTAACAAAAATTTAATTTAAAAAAATGTTTTTCCTTAGTCACAGACTATCGTCCTTTTTGCTCTACGACGCTTAGTTTCCGAAAAAAATGAGATTAAAGTTTAGAAAATTAAAAATTGTTTAACAAAAATTTAATTTAAAGAAATGTTTTTCCTGAGTCACAGATTATCGTCCATTTTGCTCTACGATGCTTAGTTTCGAGAAAATGAGTTTAAAATTTAAAAATTTCAAATTTTTACAGAAATTTATTTTTTTAAATTTTCTTTCTGAGACAGATTATCGTCCTTTTGCTGTACGACGCTTAGTTTCCAAAGAAAATTAGTTAAAATCTTTAAAATTCAAATTTTTAAAAAATTAAATTTTTTAAATTTTCTTCATGAGACGGATTATCGTCCTTTTTGCTACACTATGTTTAGTTTCCGAGAAAAATGAGTTTTAATTTTTAAAAAATTCTAATTTTTTACAAAAATTATATTTTTTTAAATTTTCCTCCTGAATCGCAGATTGTCGTCCTTTCTGCTCCACGGCTCTTAGTATCCAAGGAAAATAAGTTTTAAGTTTAGAAAATTTCAAATTTTTGAGCAAAAGTTTCATTAAAAAAAATGTTTTTCCTGAGTCACAGATTATCGTCCTTTTGCTATACGAAGCTGTTTCGAGAAAATGAGATTAAAGTCTTAAAAATTCAAATTATTTACAAAAATATATTTTTTAAAAATTTTCTTCCTGAGTCACAGATTATCGTCTTTTTTGCTCCACGACGCTTATTTTCCGAGAAAATGAGTTTTAAATTTAAAAATTTCAAATTTTTAACAAAAATTTAATTTAAAAAAATGTTTTTCCTGAGTTACAGATTATTGTCCTTTTTGCTCTACAACGCTTAGTTTCAGAGAAAAATGATTTTCAATTTAAAAAAAATATATTTTTTACAAAAATTAAATTTTTTAACATAAATATTATTTTCTTACAAAAATATTTTTTTAAATTTTCTTATTGATCACAGATTATCGTCCTTTTTGCTCTATGACGTCGGAAAAATCTACAATGCTTTGTTTCCGAGAAAATGAGATTAAGGTTTAAAAATTCAAATTTTTTACAAAAATTTAATTTATTGAAAACTTTCCTGAGTCATAGATTATCATCCTTTTGCTCTAAGACGCTTAGTTTCAGAGAAATATGAGTTTTAATTTTTAAAATTCAAATTTTTTACAAAATATTAATTTTTTTACAAAAGTATAATTTAAAAAAATTTTCCTGATCACAGATTATTGTCCTTTTGCTCTACGACACTTAGTTTCCGAGAAAATCAGTTTTATTTTTAAAAATTTGAAATTTTTACAATTTTTTTTTAATTGATATTTTCTCCTGAGTCACAGATTATTGTCCTTTTGCTCTACGACGCTTAGTTTCCAAGAAAATTAGATTAAAATTTTAAAAAGACAAATTTTTACAAAAATTTAATTTTTAAAATTGTCTTCATGAGTCACAGATTATTGTCCTTTTCTTCAACGACGCTTATTTTCTGAGAAAATGAGATTAAAGTTTTAAAAATACAAATTTTTTTACAAAATGTAATGTTTTTAAATTTTCTCCTGAGACGGATTATTGTCCTTTTGCTCTACGACACTTAGTTTCCGAGAAAATGAGATTAAAGTTTTAAAAATTCAAATTCTTTACAAAAATTTTAATTCAGTCATTTGTTACTTGTCAAAATGTAAAACTGATATGGGCTGAGTTACAGTTTTATATCAGTCCTAAAACGGGCAAATAAACTTTTTTTTACATTCTTGCCACTCATCCATTGTTTATCAATGCTCAAGCCTTTCCTCACTCAAACAATGCCAAATACTTGGGGATGACCCTGATACAAAGCTCAAGTAGACAGTCCATGTAAAGAAAAAGGTTGAAGAGCTTAGAATAAAATATAGAAAATTGTACTGGCTGCTTGGATGTAACTCTGAGCTTTCAGTGCAGAATAAAATTTTAATATATAAACAAATATTGAAACCAATATGGACATATGACTTGCAATTGTTGGGTTGTACAGAACGGTCGAATATAAAATAATCCAACATTTCCAAAACAAAGTCTTATGAGGACTATAGTCAGTACCCCATGATATATTCGTAACAATGATTTACATCAGGACTTGAACTGGCTTGTCACAGAGGAAGTTAAAAATGTGCAACTAGTCATAATCTACGGCTTTTAAAGCATGGAAATTGTGAGATGGAGGCAGTACGTGAAGTGGCTGGCAACGTTCGCCGCCTCAAGAGGACTAAACTCATGAACTGCTCCACTGATGTGAAGGAAATTATTAATGTAATAGCTATCATACAAATGTGATTTTGTTGTAGATGTAAACCATTGTGTAAAGGTCATATAAAGATTGGTTATGAGTATTAAATAAAAAATCTTGATTTTTATGGTCTGAAGGGCGAAGTACTTTTTTATCTTGAAAGGTATAATATTAACATATTTCAAGTGTATGTACAATAAATTGGAAATTTAAGGTACTTTTGACTGTTTTGTTACGTATTGAAATTTAAACCTATGAAAATATAGTTAAGAATTTCCATTTTCAAAATTTTTACAG
>JAJIZJ010000821.1:0-5000 GCA_022606455.1 Callitettix versicolor | reverse complement strand
TCCTTCGATGTCGGCTCTTCCTATCATTGCGAAGCAGAATTCGCCAAGCGTCGGATTGTTCACCCGCCAATAGGGAACGTGAGCTGGGTTTAGACCGTCGAGACAGGTTTTAATTACTGATGACCAGTCGTTGCAATAGAAATCCTGCTCAGTACGAGGAACCGCAGGTTCGACAATTGTCTATGCACTCGGTCGAGCGGCCGGTGGTGCGAAGCTACCATCCGTGGATTATGCCTGAACGCTCTAAGGCCGAATCCTGTCTAGATAATGTGGCGCCGATATCACTAGGAGTCCTGAGTCGATAGGCTCAAAACAATGTGACTTTATTAGGCGGGTGCGTGTCTCTCGACTGCCCGTCGCACGAGCCATTGGCCGCCGGTCCATCGGAGTGGCGATCGTCGGGATCAACCCGCGATCATTCCGGTCCGGCGGCGTATCTTTGGTCGTTCTTCGGGAGTTCGATGTCGGACTGAATCGTCTGTGATTAATTTTAGGTACCGAGCGTGTTGTACTCGGTAGAGCAGTTGCCACGCTGTGATCTGCCGAGACTCAGCCCAGTTGGGGATTCGTCTTGTCATTGTGACGAGGCCCCGCAGCGCCCGATCTAGGCGTTGGGTAAAAGTAGGCCGCGCACGCCAGTACATTATTATTATTAATATTATTGTTCTTGTTATTAATTATTATTATATTATAACACATATGTGCGCGGCGTTTGTGCGATGGCGATGGTGATGATCGCTCTTGTTGAATTGATTCGTTTTCGAATTGTAATAACATGACGTACACGTGTAATACACACACAATATGATAGAATTTCTTAAGGGCCTGGAAATCGGTGATCATCGGTCAGTAATCATGGATTTTTTTCCGGTGATCATCGGTCAGTAATAGGATTTTTTTCCGGTGATGATCGGTGAGTAATATGGATTTTGTCCAAGGATCATCGGTCAGTAATAAAGGATTTTTCCGGTGATCATCGTTGAGTAATAAATAAATAATAAAAAATTAACACCTACCTACCTACCGCCAACATATAAAACGTAACTATTAGAAAACTAAATTTAAATAATTAATTTGGGCTGTAAGTGGTATGATGGCGTTTGAAATAACAGAACACTATTTACCAACAATAATTACTTAATAAACTTATAAAAAGTCACTGTTATATACAATTAACACGTGAATACTAAATAAATATTTTGGGCTGGTTAAGTAGTGATGGCGCTTAAAATGATTTAAACACTTATCTTTATTAGCAGTTAATACAATGAACGTATTAAACGTCATTGCTTTTCACAGAATTAACACCGATGATCATGGTACCGACGATGACGATGACGATGACGATGACGATGACGTGATGACGATGACGATGACGATGACGATGACCATGACGATGACGATGATGATGGTGACCATGACCATGACCATGACCATGACTATGACCAACACCATGACCATGACCGCGATCCATGACCAGCGACCATGACTATGAAAAAGACCATGACCATAAATTCGCGACCGCGACGATGACGATGACGATGATGATGACGATGATGATGACGATGACCATGACGATGACCATGACCATGACCGCGACGATGACGATGACGATGACGATGACGCCGATGACGGATGACGATGACGATGACGATGACGATGGACGATGACGATGATGACACGATGTCGATGACGATGACGATGACGATGACGATGACGATGACGATGACGATGACGATGTCGATGACGATGACGATGACGATGACGATGACGATGACGATGACGATGACAATAAAAACAAGTTAGCAAGGTACGAAATTGAATTTATATTTTTGAGAATTTACTTTCATCATTTACTTCAACGAGACAACTGATAACCCATATCTTCAACACACACCAGATATTTATAAAATGTATGATTGTTTTAATAAAATGAAGTGACTGAGTAACAGAAGAAGAGCGGACAACACACATATTTCTTTATATAAAACATTCACACGGTGAAAACTTTGAATATCATGATGATCAATGTCTTATTAGTAATAAATATTTTCATAAAAAATATTTGTTGTTTCAGTTTTCAGTGAGGTTAAAACATCTTTGATTTGTATTTCAAGAAAACCTTCTTACAAATAACATTTAGTGTTCAAATTACAATAATTTTCCAATTTCATTTCTCTAAATTATTTTTTTCTATAGATAAAATGTAGTTCACTTTATGTCTCCTTTTAGATACTATACAAATATACATTCTGTAAAATTTTGAAATGGAAATTTTAATTATATTTTCATAGGTTTAAATTTCAACATGTAATAAATAGCCAAGTAATTAAATTTCCAATTTATTGTACATACACTGAAATATGTTAATATTATACCTTTCAAGATAAAGAGGTACTTGCCCTTCAGACTAAAAATCAAGATTTTTTTATTTAATACTCATAACCAATCTTTATATGACTTTACACAATGGTTTACATCACAACAAAATCACATTTGTATGATAGCTATTACATTAATAATTTCCTTCACATCAGTGAGCAGTTCATGAGGTTTATCCTCTTGAGGCGCGAACGTTGCTTTGCCATCACGTACAGCCCCATCTCACAATTTCCATGCTTTAAAAGCCGCAGATTATGACTAGTTGCACATTTTTAACTTCCTCTGTGACAAGCCAGTTCAAGTCCTGATGTAAATCATTGTTATGAATATATCATGGGGTACTGACTATAGTCCTGCAAGACTTTGTTTTGGAAATGTTGGATTATTTTTATATTCGACTGTTCTGTACAACCTAACAATTGTAAGTCATATGTCCATTGGTTTTAATATTTGTTTATATATTAATTTTATTCTGCACTGAAAGCTCAGAGTTACATCCAAGCAGCCAGTACAATTTTCTATATTTTATTCTAAGCTCTTCAACCTTTTTCTTTACATGGACTGTCTACTTGAGCTTTGTATCCAGGGTCATCCCCAAGTATTTGGCATTGTTTGAGTGAGGAAAGGCTTGAGCATTGATAAACAATGGATGAGTGGCAAGAATGTAAAAAAAGTTTATTTGCCTGTTTTAGGACTGATATAAAACTGTAACTCAGCCCATATCCAGTTTTACATTTTGACAAGTAACAAATGACTGAATTAAAATTTTGTAAAGAATTTGAATTTTTAAAACTTTAATCTCATTTTTCTCGGAAACTAAGTGTCGTAGAGCAAAAGGACAATAATCCGTCTCAGGGAGAAAATTTAAAACATTACATTTTTGTAAAAAATTTGTATTTTTAAAACTTTAATCTCATTTTTCTCAGAAAATAAGGTCGTTGAAGAAAAAGGACAATAATCGGACTATGAAGACAATTTTAAAAATTAAATTTTTGTAAAATTTGTCTTTAAAATTTTAATCTAATTTTTCTGGAAACTAAGCGTCGTAGAGCAAAAAGGACAATAATCTGTGACTCAGGAGAAAATATCAATTAAAAAAATTGTAAAAATTTCAAATTTTTAAAAATAAAACTGATTTTTCTCGAAACTAAGTGTCGTAGAGCAAAAGGACAATAATCTGTGATCAGGAAAATTTTTTTAAATTATACTTTGTAAAAATTAATATTTTGTAAAAATTTGAATTTTTAAAAATTAAAACTCATATTTCTGAAACTAAGCGTCTTAGAGCAAAAGGATGATAATCTATGACTCAGGAAGAAGTTTTCAATAAATTAAATTTTTGTAAAAATTTGAATTTTTAAACCTTAATCTCATTTTTCTGGAAACAAAGCATTGTAGATTTTTCCGACGTCATAGAGCAAAAAGGACGATAATCTTGATCAATAAGAAAATTTAAAAATATTTTGTAAGAAAATAATATTTATGTTAAAAATTTAATTTTTGTAAAAATATATTTTTTAAATTGAAAATCATTTTTCTGAAACTAAGCGTTGTAGAGCAAAAGGACAATAATCTGTAACTCAGGAAAACATTTTTTAAATTAAATTTTTGTTAAAAATTTGAAATTTTAAATTTAAAACTCATTTTTTCGGAAAATAAGGTCGTGGAGCAAAAAGACGATAATCTGTGACTCAGGAAGAAAATTTTAAAAATATATTTTTGTAAATAATTTGAATTTTTAAGACTTTAATCTCATTTTTCTCGGAAACAGCTTTGTATAGCAAAAAGGACGATAATCTGTGACTCAGAAAACATTTTTTTAATGAAACTTTTGCTCAAAAATTTGAAATTTTCTAAACTTAAAACTTATTTTCCTTGGATACTAAGAGCCGTGGAGCAGAAAGGACGACAATCTGCGATTCAGGAGGAAAATTTAAAAATATAATTTTGTAAAAATTAGAATTTTTAAAAATTAAAACTCATTTTTCTCGGAAACTAAACATAGTGTAGCAAAAGGACGATAATCCGTCTCATGAAGAAAATTTAAAAATTTAATTTTTTAAAAATTTGAATTTTTAAAGATTTTAACTAATTTTTCTTTGGAAACTAAGGTCGTACAGCAAAAGGACGATAATCTGTCTCAGAAAGAAAATTTAAAAATAAATTTCTGTAAAAATTTGAAATTTTAAATTTTAAACTCATTTTTCTCGGAAACTAAGCATCGTAGAGCAAAATGGACGATAATCTGTGACTCAGAAAACATTTTTTAAATTAAATTTTTGTTAAACAATTTTAATTTTCTAAACTTTAATCTCATTTTTTCGGAAACTAAGGTCGTAGAGCAAAAGGACGATAGTCTGTGACTAAGGAAAACATTTTTTAAATTAAATTTTGTTAAAAATTTGAAATTTTCTAAACTTTAATCTCATTTTTCTCGGAAACTAAGCGTCATAGAGCAAAAAGACGATAATCTGTGACTCAGGGAAAATTACAATAAAATAAATTTTTGTAAAAAATTTGAACTTTTTAAACCTTTATCTCATTTTTCTCGGAAACTAACGTCATAGAGCAAAAAAGACGGTAATCTGTAGAGATATTTAGAATGTGAAACACGTATG
>JAJIZJ010000492.1:0-22945 GCA_022606455.1 Callitettix versicolor | reverse complement strand
ATAGCCCAGCGCTCTGATTGGTCGAGCGATGCTGTTACGTAGGGTGTGACGCGTGGCGTAGGGTGTGACGTAGGGTGTAACGTAGGTGTGTGGTGACATCACGGTACTCGCTCGGTCCATCGTTGCTGACGTCGTGCGTACCCGCCGCCATCGTGTTACGTACCCGGGGTCTGTGGATAGTGTGTTATATAAACATATAAAGTATTTTATTCTATGGCCGCCGCCGCCATCGTGTTACGTACCCGACCCGCCGGTGAATATTAATTAATCGAAAAAAAGTTGCGCGTTTCTGGCAAGGCTCGAACCGGGGACGTTGCGCGTGTGAGGCGCACGCTGTAACCACTGTACCACGGGAGCGTCTTGGGAAATTAGAGCGATTCGACATATATGAAACGTAACGATTTTGCCCGATCGAATCGTCATCGTGGTACGTGCCTAGCCAGCCCTGAGACGGTGGATAGTGCATTATATAAACATATAAAGTACTTCATTCTATGGCTGCCGCCGCCATCCGTGCCCGGGGCCTGTGGATAGCGCGTTATATAAACATATAAATAATGTCAATCTATGACCTCTCTCTAGTCACCGCCGCCATCGTGTTACGTGCCCCGGGCCTGTGGATAGTGCGTTATATAAACATATAAAGAATGTCAATCTATGACCTCTCTCTAGTCACCGCCGCCATCGTGTTACGTGCCCCGGGCCTGTGGATGGTGTGTTATATAAACATATAAAGTAAGTCTCTCTCTCTCTCTCTCTCTCTTTTCTAACCTCATCCGCCATCGTGTTACGTGCCTAGCCCGCCCTGAGACGGTGGATAGTGCGTTATATAAACATATAAAGTACTTCAATCTATGGCCGCCGCCGCCGCCGCCATCGTGTTACGTGCCTAGCCCGCCCTGAGACGGTGGATAGTGCGTTATATAAACATATAAAGAATGTCAATCTATGACCGCCGCCATCCGTGCCCCGGACCTGTGGATGGTGTGTTATATAAACATATAAAGTACTTCAATCTATGGCCACCGCCATCGTGTTACGTGCCTAGCCAGCCCTGAGACGGTGGATAGTGCGTTATATAAACATATAAAGTACTTCAATCTATGGCCGCCGCCGCCGCCGCCGCCATCGTGTTACGTGCCCCTGGCCTGTGGATAGTGCGTTATATAAACATATAAAGAATGTCAATCTATGACCGCCGTCGTCGTGTTACGTGCCCCGGACCTGTGGATGGTGTGTTATATAAACATATAAAGTACTTCAATCTATGGCCACCGCCATCGTGTTACGTGCCTAGCCCGCCCTGAGACGGTGGATAGTGCGTTATATAAACATATAAAGAATGTCAATCTATGACCGCCGTCGTCGTGTTACGTGCCCCGGACCTGTGGATGGTGTGTTATATAAACATATAAAGTACTTCAATCTATGGCCGCCGCCATCGTGTTACATGCCTAGCCCGCCCTGAGACGGTGGATAGTGCGTTATATAAACATATAAAGAATGTCAATCTATGACCGCCGTCGTCGTGTTACGTGCCCCGGACCTGTGGATGGTGTGTTATATAAACATATAAAGTAAGTCTCTCTCTCTCTCTAACCTCATCCGCCATCGTGTTACGTGCCCCAGGGCCTGTGGATAGTGCGTCATACTCCGTTCTATGGCCGACGCCATCGTGTTACGTGCCTAGCCCGCCCTGAGACGGTGGATAGTGCGTTATATAAACATATATATAAAGTACTGCATTCTATGGCCGCCGTCGTCGTCGTCGTCGTGTTACGTGCACCAGGGTCAGTGGATAGCGCGTTATATAAACATATAAAGTAAGTCTATCTATGGCCACCTCTCTCTCTCTCTCTCTCTCTCTCTTACGTGAAAAATAAGGAAAAAGAAACAACAACAACAACATTTCGTAAAATAATGATATTTTTATTATCAATTATCGATTTGACACTCGAAAGATTTGGTACAATTTTTAAAAACGCAATTGCAAAAAGCTATTTCGTCTTTGCGACTAGCGCAGCACTCTACCAAATCGCGAAACGTGAAGCGGGTACATCGTTTCCTGCAGCAGGCGTAATCGTCGACTCCTATCTTGTACACGGGTAGTCTGGCAAAATTCAATTTCATTTGTACGGTTCTGCAACGGCAATGGCAGAAGGAAAAACACTGGCATATTTTGCACGCTAGCCCGTCTACTTGGCATTCGGGCGCGACGAAGCATTTCAGTTCGCAGCAGTATTGAGTTTTGTCTGTAAAAATAAAAAAAAATCAACGTCATTCTCAGGTGCACACGCTGGCAACACTCACGGATGCACATGTTGGCAACATGCACCTTGCGGTCGACAGCTGCAGGCCTTCAGTTGCAGCCATGTCGTGGAGAAGGAAAGAAGCTCTTAAACAGTACAAGGCGGACATATTACAATCGTTTACTAGGTAAAATCGAAGTTATTGTTCACTCTGTGTGTTTGATTTTAAAAAAAAATATGCGTATGTGTATAAAAAAAATGTTTTTTTTTTTTTTTTCAGGGCGATAGACGAAAAATTCAAAAGTATACAACGTTTGGAGGATGTTGATAGAATAAAGACCGATTTCGGATATAAAATCGAAATCGAGATGGTAGACAGCGTGCAAGTACATCAGCACGACCTCCAACGGTTATGGCAACCAAAATGTCCAACCGTCGTCGTCGTCGTCCTCGTCCACCAACACAGCCCCGCCACCACCATCGCCACCACCACCACCACCACAGCCCCCGCAGACTGACCATGACTTTGACATAACCCCGACCCTAGACATCCTGGACACTGACATGCTGGACTCCCTATTACAATCACTATCCCCCGACATGACCCTTAATACCCCTCCACCTCCTTCTGCTCCTTGAATCCGAGGAGCAGCGTACAAATGGCCCTTTTCAGGGCCCGCATAAACATATTCATGATTGTCCTCTGTGTTTGTACACGGGGTTGGAACCGTCGTACGAGGTGGTGAAGCCGCCGTCGTAGCCCACATTACAATCCGGTGTTAAGCAGAAGGCTTAACCCCTTGAGGAAGTAGCCCCAAACCATCGCTACTCCCGGTGACTACCACTCCATGACAAAATTGTAGTCTCCCAAAAAAAATTTTTTTTTGCTTTATATTTTTAATGTTTTTTTTTGTATTTTTAATTTTTTTAGGTTATTACAATAAAAGATTACACCGTCAGCTTAGCGTACGCGCACGCGCGCAATGGAGAATCAACTCCACACACACAACCCAGGTTTACGGAGAATTAACTCCGCGCCAGTGACCTCCAAACACACACACACACAACCCAGGTTTACGGGAGAATTAACTCCGCGCCAGTGACCTCCACACACACACACACACATCTCTTTGGTTTACGGGAGAATTAACTCCGCGCCAGTGACCTCCAAACACACACACAAGCAAGGTTTACGGGAGAATTAACTCCGCGCCAGTGACCGCCACACAAACATCTCTTTGGTTTACGGGAGAATTAACTCCACGCCAGTGACCTCCACACACACACACACACACACACACACACACACACACACAAGTCTATTAGGTTTACGGGAGAATTAACTCCGCGCCAGTGACCTCCTAGACATAAGCGCGCGCTCGCGTACACTAAGCATCGAGTAAATCGTAATAATGTTTCGCGCTCTGCAAAGCGCACTTACTACTATCGCTATTATGACGGGGTAATATGCATTTGAAATATGTACATTTGACGTTATTATCCAACGTTTCGGGTAATTCCAAAACGTTCGGATGGTAACGGCGTAAAAATTGCGCTTTTTCCGAACCTTTAGTGTACAAAGTGGAAAAAGGTCTGAACATCTCGCGTACGACGTTCTCGTCGAACGGTATATCGCCGTCCGCCCACTCTATACAGTGAAAATATTCGCGTAACCAGCGAGCGATTTTCTTACTCTTTTCGTTCAGCGTGTGAAAACCGTAAGGCGATTTGAAAATCGTAACCGCGTAGGAGAAACGGCTGACAACGGCCAATTCTTTCACTATATACTCACCGCAATTGTCTACGTACGCGTGAAATTCAACTACCGCTAGCCGGTTCTGCTGCTGCTGCAGCATGTTTTTTGAATAAGACCACTTCGTCGTACAAACGGTCCGCTTCGGGCAGACTACTGGACAAGGGTTCGTCGCCGTCGCCGGCCAGACACTCGATGATGTACGCGATCAAATCTTTTTCGTTGTAAAACAATTCTTTGATACGACGCGTCACCAGAGGCACACTGTCGGCGAACAATTTCCACTCGTCGGCGGTCAACGAAACGGTATGCGGACCGCTACCGACGCCGACGCCGCTGTACAACTGAACGTATCTCTTACCGAACACTTTCCGGACAATCACGTGACCTTGACTGAATTTAAATTTTATCGAAGCGGTCGAAGCAGCAGCAGCCGCGGCTGCCGACGTTATATTCGTCAGTTCGTTCAGCAATTCGTTGAACGTGAAATAGGTGAAGAAAACGAATTTTGTTTTACCCGACTGCACCAAAACGCCCAGCTCGTGTGCGGCGTGCTGGAAAAAGACCTGTCACGATAAATTTACTGCAATCGCTGTTTAAAAATTCACCGTTTTCAAATAAATACCTAAAGGCAAGTTTGGCGGCACCGTACGTCTTGTAGACTGCTGGCGATCCACGTCCATACGCTCCGGCTCCATGACTCGCACTGAACGCTGTAACACTCATCTCGCACCTACCTCACTTCTCCCCACTCCTCCTCATCCCCACCAGCCTAAAAACCCGCTATATTTTTAATGGCGCCTGTGAGTAGGGAATAGCTCATGTGCTTATCGTAAAAGATGACGCAATAGGCCGTCGTATTGGCGGGAAAATTATCGGAAGCTTCGATTTCCAGTTTCACGTCGACAGGTCCCGACCTGAACGAATCTTTGTGCTTGGAACAATCGATTACGAAAATCGGTGTTTTCTCTTTGAACGTTTGCAAATCGACACAAGGGGACGGTTCGCGACCGTAATAGTACTGTTGGAAATCGCAGAATTTGTGGTACGCTAGCGCCGCACTACCGCGTACGCGTTCGTAAGGGTGAAAATCCGAATTCAGATGAACGCGTACGTCAGTGATGTTGCAATAATCGAAAGCGGACGCGTCTTTAGCGATCTGATTGGACCTATCCGTTTGAAAGACTAACGCTATGATCTGGGGCATCTGGTCTATAGTGGCCGTCTTGAGGACCCACGATTCGTGTTTTACGGCCGGCCACCACGGTCGTACGATAACGTCCCATCCGCGATACGCAATGTGCGCCGTGATGTTGTTTTGAATCTTTCGCAACGTGTCCACCTCGTGTTTCCCGTCCACGGTAATGTGATGCAACAACCACGTGATACCGGTAATCACGAGGTCAACCGTGGTCGCGCCGTCTTCGCTGTAAACGGCGTTCAAATCGGTAGCCGATCGTAAGAGTACCAGTTCCTGTTTCACGTTGACCACTATCCGCCGATAATCCTCGAAAAATCCCATCAACATTTTCAACGGTACGAGTACGGAAAATTCACCGCTACTACTATCGGGAGACACGTACCTACCGGGACCCACCCAACCGGCATTTTTGAGGTTATTCACTCTGTACTCGGGCGTGGACAGCAAGTTTTTCACCGTACTCACGATACCCAATTGACGCGTACCGTCCACTTCGTTGCCGGCAATCTCGTATCTGATATTGTCGAATAGAAACGCCACGCCGTTGTTGACAAAGTCCACTTTAGCCTTGGCACCGTTTTCCTTTTTTCCCGTCAACGTACCCGTAATGTAAAGCATACTCTCGTGCGGTAACGTCATGACGTCCTGTTGGTTAACCGGTATGCGGATCTCATCGTTATTGCGGAACGTGGACGACGCGTACGGTTTGTGGTAATGATATTCTTTACCGGTGATCGTATTATCGTACACAGGTTGTCTTTCGAGCGCTAGCATATCCATTATTTCGGAACGATTTTAAAGCCGAGAGAGCGTAGAAAACGTATATTCCTAGGTGTTAACACTCTCGTGTTTGTCCGCGGACTAACGTCGTATCTATACGTATCCCGGTTAAATACGAGACCCATTCCGCCTCGTCTTACCGACGTCTTCTCAAATGCAATCTGATCGAAATAGTTTCGTTCCGGAAATCCACGAGATCGCCGTTCTGATCTTTCAGGCTGACGGTAAGGTTGTGAATCGATTTCACGTTGACCGGTAAATATATTACGGTTCGCGGGATCTCGATAATCTTATAGCCGGGCGGTACGCGGGGATAAAATTCGTGTATAACGTGACTCTCTACGCCGTTTTGAAACGAACCCGACGCCACGTTACATTCGATTTGTATTACACTGACCTTGATGATGTCCACCGGCAGGTCGGAAACGTGCACATAACCGGGTCGTAGAATTTTCCTTTCGAAACCGAGTAACGTGCCGATCGAACGTTCGCCGCTGAAATCTACCGTTTCCGAACAAAATATCTCCGCCTTTAACGTGTTATTGTTCGGTTTCAAAGAGAACACGATATTCGAATCTAGTTTCGATTTAATGTACTTTTCAATGTCGTCGATTTCGTACGAACCCGTAGGCAATTTTACGTCTACCGTTTTAGACGAAACGGTCGAATCGTCGACGTCAGTAGTAGTAGTAGTAATTAAACGAGCGGATCTTGTATTTTCCGTGTCTTTGTCGGCAGCAGCAGCAGCACCAGCAGTAGCGGGTGATGAAAGTTTTCTTTCTTTTCTTCTTCTTCTTCGTCTTCATTTACAGTAACATATTCCAAATTTTTCAAAAAGAACAGAGATCGTTTATCGCGACCGTCGCCACTCGTAAACAATCGAAATTCGTTATTAACGCCGTCTTTGATATTCGGAATAGAATTGTACGTAGCCAAATCGACCAGACCGATTTCCCATTGACCGCCGCCGCCTCCGTCGGAGACGTCGATCGGCGGGAAAAAATCGCAAGAAAGTTCGGAACTGTTTCCGCTCAAACATATGGACATGACGACGGTGTCGTGAGAAACTTTAGACACAGATGACCGCAAACGACTGAATCGAAACGCTGGTATCTCGTGTAATTATAGCGAATATCGGCCGCGGGACCGAAATACGCGATCAACTCTTTCGGCGGTCTCAGATTACCGAAACTATCGAAATACTCGACCGCATCGCCTTTCTTTTTATAACATACCCAGTGAGTACCGTCGCCCGACACGCTGTCCAAATTCACGATAGCCGATTCGTTTCGCCACGGTTTACCGCGCGGTAACGCGTCGCGCATGAAAACACCGCGGAACGCTGCCACGCCCAAACGTTTCGCGTACTTTTCCAATTCCAAATTCGTCAACGGCCTGATGGGTATCGAATCGATCAATACGTTGTTGTTTTTTTTTTTTTCCTAGTCGTCCTACGACGTTTTCTGCAACCGCCGCCTACCTTCTTCTTGTACGGTCCGAGATAAAGACCTTTTCCCCTTAAACCGGAAATGAGTTGAGTAATAGTGCGCCGTTTTTTAGCCGCCGACCTCTTCTTCTTCCTCTTTCTCCCGCCGCCCCCTAATTTCGCTTTCGCTTTCATCGCGGCCGCTACCGCTAGCGCTGTCGCTCGTTCCGCTAGAGAAGCGTCACTCGCTTTGACACGGTTCCAAGCTTTTCCGGCCAGACGATTATCAGCCTCGCTACGATTTTTTGAATCGCTGTACCGGCTGTAGGCGATATCGTGTTCTTTGCACGCCTCGTCCAAAGGATTTATACCCTTATCCCCGCGAGCTAATCTCTTCTTCAATTTAGTTCCAGGACCGCAGTAGTTGTACGTAGGTATATGTAGTTCGACGGGCAGTAAATCGACCGCTTTGTTTATAGCGGACGGTAGTAAATTGACAGCTGACGAAATCAATCCACGACCTTTCCTAATCGCTCTCCGTTTACGACTGACACGTGTTGCACGTTTACCGACCATTTTATCACTGACGCGTTACGAGTAAACGATCCGCTTATATTAAGCGGAAGAAGACAGATAAAAAATATCTGACATCATAGAGTACAAATTTTTTAGACGATTCTCTTTCAAGCACACGATGTTTAATATTTTGAAAAGATCGTTTTCGACGCGCACGACGCGCCCTAAAAATTCGTTGTATCCTATCACCGTTTTGTCGTGGAAAAAATAAAGATTACCGTCCGTATACCGGAACGCCCCCTTGAAGGTCAACGGTACGCCTTTAAATAGATCGGCGGTGAGACCGGCGTAAAGGCAACCTCTATCGTATTCCGAATACCGTAAAACACGAGAGTTGAAATCGATCAGAAACGTCTGTCCTCGGTTATTAGTGAGCACGGCGTTTATAGGCGTTTTAACGCCCATATTAGCCCATCCGTCGTAGGTTAACCTGTACTTTTGTCTCAAAGTAGGGTATTCGACGATGTGTACGACTTTGTTCAAAAACACGACGATATCGTCATTAGAGTTTTGGAATATCGCCGTAATATTTTTAGAACCGAGATATAGATAAGGCATCCAGTCCGTAATCAGTTCGGCTTCCACGTTAGCGCGGTCTCTAATCGACTCGTCCAAACTAACTTTCCACACGTAACGCCCGTAAAACAAGTAGATATGTTTATTCGCGATCAACACTGTATTTATTTCGCGTCTGATTTTACAAAGGTTCGGTTTACTCGAAACATATCTGATATTGTCCGACCCGGTAGTAGTAGTAGTAGTTTTTGCGGTAGTAGTAGTAGTTGGCATTACACTGGTTGTCGTAGTCTTTGCTGTCGTTGTTGTCGTAGTAGTAGTAGTAGTAGTAGGTGGAGGTGGGGGAGGAGTCGGTTTAGGACCGTACAGAGTTTGTATATTTCGAATATCGGTCGGCGAAAGGTCTAGTGCGGACAAATTCGAAACGGAATACGAAATAGGGTACATTACGGAATCGGAATCGGCGATATGATTTAAGCCGAGTGCGTGACCGATTTCGTGAACGAGCACCTGATAAAACGACTGGTGAGAATGTGACGGTGTAGTGAGAGTAAAGTCCCAATTTTCATCGCTGTCGAAATGAATGTCCACCTGCCGCGATTCGTGTAAATTTGGTTTGAACGTATGCGCGAGAACGTGGCCTATACCGTCGAAATTATACGAACACTGAGTGCCCGTGGACATACGGAAATGATCGTGTTCGCCGAACGATATGATAATGTTCGGTTTCAACGGATTCTGATGAAACGTCAAGTCGCAATGTCTACTCCAGACGTCGAAAGCTTCTTGAGCTATCTGTCTGTACGCGCTTTTTTCGTACATAAACCAAGTCAACGTGTGAGTGTCCCAAATACGACCGGCCGATAGAGAATCGGGTACGTCTACATAACCGCAAAATGTTGACGTGTTGTTGTAGGCTTCGACACGTGACGCCTCAAACGCGAATACCGCCACCACGATGACGGCGACGACCTTCATGTTTAAAATCAACCGCTCGACTGAACGTTGAAGCGCGAAATGCCTACCTAAGTACTAAGTCCTCCACACGTGACGCCAATGAGGTATCTGATTCGTCCTTATATCGTCATCATCACCGCCACCACCACCACCACCATCATCACCACCACCGTTAACGTGTCCGTATTGTTTTTTCACTTCCTTCGCCAGAGCGATCAATTCGTTTTGAAAATTACGATCCATAGCGCGCATTGTATTAGTCAATAGTTTAGCTTCTAAAGCGTAGATAGCTTTATTCAACTGACCGAAATTTACCGCGTCAACGGCATCTACGGCCTTTGGTACATTTGTGATTCTTTTACTATTAGCGTTGAACACATCACCGGTTGGCAGTCGAGTGAGAAAGAGCGTATTTTGCATTAGAAAATCTAAATTGACAGCGTCTTTAGCTAATACAGGATCCTCTACATGACCGAGACGTTTATTCTGTAGATGCCAGCTGTTACCGCTTGTAACGCTTATTACGCGATTATCCACGTACGATTTTGTAACGGCATCATTTTTAGCCGTGGGTGTTTTAACGTTACCGATAACCGATCCGCCGGCGTCAAATTTTCCCCCACCACCGTCTTTCACGAGCATATTTTCTTTCGCATACCGGATGTTGACGGCATCCCCGTCCAATTGTGGCGCGCCTACATTACGTAATCGAAAATTTTCAAGCGAATAACTGTCGACCAGTTTAATGGGGATTAAAGATTCCAAGTACTCTTTGGTCACGGCGTCGTCCGCAGCTGTCGGTTTAGCTAGACCGCCGAGAGGATTATTTTTCGCGTGATATTTTGCAATCACCGAGTCGAATGTTAAACAACGTTTCTTCATCGTACCCCTATTTACGGCAACTTCGTCGTCGCCGCCGTCGCCGTCGTCGGGCGTGTAGACATTACGTAACGCTTTGTGTTTTAAATCGTAATCTCCGTCCTGAGTAAGAGCGAATCCGATCCCGGGTGGTCCTCGGCGTTCCGAATTTCTGCTGCCGTCGCTGCCGCCGCCGCCGCTATAACGTCCAAACTTGTCGACACTCATCGTATCACTGCTCGTATTTTTCTATTTCCCGAACCTTTTATCAGTCCCGCCTCTTTGAGTTCTTCTATAATGGACGCTATCTCGTTGGCGTGACCCGTATGACCGGCGTCGTACGACATGAGCAAAAGCTTTAATCTGTCGCACAATTCGTTCGGATCGTCCCAGTACGCGTAACCTTGACCTTGTTTAACACGACTCGTCGTCTTCGTCTTCTTCTTATTTTGTTTTGCCGGCGGAAACAGGTATTGTATAACACGTTTGTATTTAACCGAAGTGTGGTTGCGGTTGACCGGCGCGTAGGACTTGTATTTCTGGAGGTGAGCGTTTGTTTGTATACAGATATTTTTGTACGCGGCGGCGTCTTCGGTCGTGTACTCGACGGGATCCCTCATGAATAGTATTTCGTATAGGCCCGGTGTACCTTTGTAGGTTGCGTCATCGATAACAATGTCACCGTCGTCGTTGAACTGTATCGTTTTCGAACCGACCATTATCGAGTCTTCTTCTATTCGCGGTCCGTACAGATTATCGATTTCTCTTTTCCTCGCCGTATCGGTAATCATTTTCAACATGTATTTACGTACTACAGGGTGGTTAAACGTCTTGTTTATCCATTCTATCGATTCGTCACGTCCTTGCGGTGTCGACACATAACTAGCTACATTTTGCTGATGCTGCGGAGACACTTTCGGAAGAGCAGCAGCAGCAGGAGATAAAGAAGTAGATCCTGGTGATGATGTTTCCGCAATGACCGGCGAATCTAGAAAGCTCGGATATGATGATGATGTTTTTCTTTTCGGTGTCGACACTGCCGACATCATGGAACGGTCTTCTTCTTCTTCTTCTTCTTCCTCTTCCTCTTGTTTTTCAGTTTTCGTCATAACGGGTAGTAGCGTCTGCGAGGCGTCTTGTATTTTCGTCAACTCTTTGATGATGGGTTTGTACTGTCTTGTCAATTGTACGTCCATATCGGCATCGCCGAATTTCATCTGCATATATTTTCGCTTCAAGGCGTCTTTCAACCGATCGATTTCGAGCGTAGCCAGATCACCGGTTAACGTCATATCGTCGAATGAACAGCTGTACCGGTATGTAGCGTTATTTATATGTTCAGGGCAATTCCAGCGATCTAAAGAAAAGTGGATACTTTTTCGCGGACAACAGATATTGTATAACGTCACCGGCTGACGCGTACAAAAACCTTTTACCCTCCCAACGCAACCCTCTCAGATAACGGTACATATTGTTATCGAAAAAAGGGATCCGCATAGTTTTACGCGCGTCCGTAAAAACAAAGGTGCGTTTCACGTTGTCACGCCACTCGGGTATTTCGGCTACCAATAGGTGATCGTCTCGCGGCGTATCCTGCATGTACTCTTTCAGCCGAACTAGAGGACGAATCGAAGATGATGATGAAGCTAAAAGATACGAATTCAATAAGAGGAATTCGTCTAAATTCGCACCCGTATAATTACGCCATGTTTCCAATTGTCGCGAGTCGACGACCTTGTAACGGTGACCGTCAAAAGAGAGACCAAAGTGTCGGCACTGTTCGACGACGCTCGGCAGGGCGACTTTAAGAAATTCTACCGTAAACATACCTTGCGCTTTGTTGTTCACCGCCTCGAATGCTCTGCCCCGTGTATTGTGAGGCAAAAGCGGCGGCACGGGACCGTATTTTACGTTATAGCTCACGTCAATCATACATCTCGAACTTGTAATCAGTCTGTAGGCTTCCACGGGTTCGCGTATGGGTATACTTCTTTCTGTAATTACCACACACCTGGACGCGTTCGGGAATAAACAGCCGTACTGCAACATGTCCAAATAGACTTGAGTGTACTCGAGGTTACCGTGACCGGTTGTGACTGTACGGTTAAAAAGATCCGGAAACGGTCTGAAACGCGAGAGTAGATTTTGAGGGTGTCGTACTGTACCGTTGAGCATGTGTTCGTTGTAGATTACCAGTTCGAACGGGACTCCGCGTTTTTCACTCTCGCACAGAAATTTCATCCAAATATCTCTGTTGTAGATGCGCGAAGCGCTGGCGATCATCAGAATTACGACAGGCGGAACGGTCTTACTGTAGCCACCGCGCCTTTTATGACGCCAACAACGTCTGTTGAATACGTCACCGTGTTTTCCCGATCTGCTACAGTAATTACCGCAATACCGTTTCCTATCCGCGTAATACCACGCGCACAGGTTCGATTTCGGTGGCTGTCGCCGCGGACGTGTAGACATGTTCTTATACGCGGCTATATCGTTGTACGTGTATATTCTCATTGCAGGTCTTTGAAGAAACGATCGAATCCTATCCTGTACCGGCCCTCTTCTATCTCGCTGTCTTTGTCTATCACCAAGAACCCGTGTTTCTCTTTCCACGCAGCCGCGCAGATATCTTTAAAAACACCGAACGTAACGTCCGTGTTTACGTGATCGTTGTAAATGTGTCTCAAATTGAGTTCGTCCTGTTTAAATACTACCAGCAAGTTGGCGTTGTCGCGCACCAGCTGCTTCGGAATCCTACTGTACGTTTGGCCTAGATAAAATGAGTCTATATTATTGTGACGCCCCATTGTGAAATATTTGCGTATATTATCGTGTCTCTCGCACGCTATATCGTCGAATATCATTACGGAATTCGGTTCGGCCTCGCTGGGGTCGATGACACTTTCGTTTTCTGTACACGGGAAATAACCTATACCCGTGTCCTCGGTGAAAACCGTTTCCAATAGTTTGTATTTCGGCTGGTGCAGAGATTTCGAAAATACGTAAACGTTCGCGAATCTCAAACCGTTCGTGTCGAAAAGTAAATTGAACACGACGTTAGTTTTACCGCAATTGGAAGGACCGCATACGATACAACGAATAGTGTCGGGCAAAAGCGAGCTATGACGTTTACTCTTGCCGCCGCCGCCGCCTGCAAAAACGTCGAAATTTGAAATTTGCAATTTTTCACGCGACGTCTCGATACGCATTATCGTTCGATACTGAGCCGCTCGTGTGCGCGCGTGACTAATAAATAGTAGGCTTTGTCCGAATGTGGCCGCGTGTGGGGATACAGGAAACGGATATCCCGTTTCAAGCGATTAGTTTGCGCTTATCGATCCACGAGTTGTGCGACTTGTCAAAGCCTAACCACTTTACCAGAACTTTGTTCCCTTTCGATCGCAATACTTTTTCCACGAGATAAACATCGCCCACATTGGTTTTACTTAATTCTTCGGCGTAAAACCCGCCTTTCAGAATCTCGCCTTTCGAGTCTTGTAAAATGTACGTGGTAGGTGCGGTCGGGACTACGGCGTAAATAGAAAACACCTCGTTCGTCCAGTTCGGTAGGTAGCCTTTAGCGAAGGTCTTCTTATACTTGGAAATCCTTACTTTATCGTCCACGTTGAATTTAGTCTTTTCCAAAGTGCCACCACCACCACCACCACCCGGACCGTTTACTTTTTTCAAAAGTTGGTTTTCGTGTTTTCGCGTCACAAGAACCGGTTTCATACCGATGGTGCTGTGCACGGTGTTATTGTAAGACCGAACTACCGATTTTAATAAATCTACCCACTCGTATGTGCCGCGAGCCGTAAATTCGCGCCACATTTTCGTTTTCAAAGTACGATTGAGCCGTTCGACTATAGACGCTTTCTTATCCGTATACGTGGTGTAATGGTTTATGCCGTATTTTTCATCAGTTTACCCACGTGGGCGTTGAACCACTCTTTACCCTGATCGGTCTGAAAATGGCGCATGGGGTGTTTTTCGAGTATCGGTTCAAGAGCGGTCGCCACTTCGGCGCTCGTCTTTGTTTTCAACGGAACGGCTATAGCGAATTTCGACAGACAATTTATCATTGTCAGTATATATTTGTAACCGTTGTTGCCCTTAGCGTACGGGATCATTTCCACCAAATCCGCCTGATATAAATCGTCCACACCCTTCAGCGTGACACGACGTGTTTTGAAATTTCTTCGCGCCGGCTTATGCAGCTCATCGGCTATTTCACGTCTCACGTTCATACCGACTGACTACTGTCTATCTGAAACAAAAGATTTTATACTTTTTTTATGGAGGGTGGCCCCAACCTTCGCCACCCTCGCGTGGTATCCATTCCAAAAAAAAATACCTATTCCTCTGCTGATACCTCCGTTTTTTCTTTTTACCGTCTTTCTTATTGCACCATACGCCTTACGGGTTGTTACACCTCGTCAGAGGGACATTCACCCTTACGAGCGCGGTCACGCTTCGCCAGAGGGGACATTCACACACACTCATGTTTACGAGAGAATTAACTCTTCGCCAGTGACCTTGCATTCAGCAATAAGAAAGAGGGTAAAAAATATTTTGAAAAAAAAAAGTGTTCTGTCTGTCTGTGCCTCTCTCTCTTACTCTAAATGTTGTTTTTTGCTACGGTGACCGTACGGTAGTGTATCGAAATCACCGCAGCGTTTTCTTTTCGCACCCGTCACCCGAAATATTTTTGATTCGTTCACCGTGATCACTTGATGATCTTTGGTGCGACGAATCCTTTTGTCCGTGACCGTAAGAGTTTCCGGTTGTTTATCGGCGTCGTCGTCGCCGTCGTCGACATTGAGAACCATTCTCTTTAAAGACTCAAAATTTACTATGCCGGACGTGCTGAGATTCAATGTGAGTCCTTTGACCTTGCATACGGTGACCAGTTCGTTGTATTTGGTAGACAAAACTTTGTAACCGTAGACTTTCGGTCCACCGGATACAAATTCTGTAATATACGAACCGGGACCGTACTCCAGGAGTTCGTCCGTCATCTGCCCTAAGTAGTCACCTGTCTCTACCTTGTGTGCACCTTCCAGGTAGAGTACAGAATCAGTGTCGTAGTAAACGGTCTGTCTGTCAAGGGCATCCAGGTGTTCGTACAGTTTAAGTCGCGCCTGAGCCGTCGTGAAAGCGGCGAGTACGACGTTGACCGTCGGAAGTACCTCGCAGACGTCTTCGACGTACTCCCAGTTCACCACGATGGTTTCGTCGTTCACCTCCTGGATATTGTTAACGCGAACGGACGGACTGACCAACATTTTGAACAACTCGGTGGGTTGTCTGACGATCGCGGTCTTTGTCTGGTTTTCCCGCTGGCCGAATTTTCCCCAAAAGGAATTCAACATCAATTTGGCCAGCGAGCGTCGGCCCTCGTTCTTTTCGATTTTCGCCGCTTCCAGTGTCACCCGTTCGGCCGTGAAATAGTCGTCTATGTACTTTTGTCTGTCCTCGTCAGTCTTACACCAGTCGGGGTAGCCGGAAGCTTCTTGTTTTATTTTTAGAAATTTATTGATGAAATCCGTAAATAGACCACCGCCCTGGTCGAAAGACGCCATTTTGTACTGCCACATTTCGAACATTTCCAAAATGACGTAACCCTTGTCCACGGCCTTACGGATTTCGTCCATAGTCCAAGTCCCTGTCAGCGCTCGTCGATCGACGTCGTGGTCGCAGTCGGAGACGTTCAGCGTTTCCGCGCACGTGCGGCACAACACGAACATCAGTTTGTCGTGCATCTTTACCGGCAGCACGGGGTGGTAGAGTTCGCGAGGCGGAAGGACGGTACACTTCAGCAGCCCGTCCGCCTCCATGCCCGCCCTCCTGCAGTCAGCATCGCCTACGTGAATTTTGGGGTGGCCTAAGGGGTATCTACCGTACTTGCACACCCACGGGTAAAGGGAGCACACGTCCACGTAGTGGATTTTTCTCCTCTTTGCAAGCGTGATAGGTGCGCACGTTACCCGTACGACCGCCGAAGAAAGCGTCTCTAGGATTCAAGGGTGCCGCGGGTTGGAAGGCGAGATGAGGCGGTGCCTTGAACTCGCACTCCCACATCTCCACTACCGAAGAGACCAGACGTGACAGTTTATCGATTTTTGCCTTGGTTCTCTGCAAACGAGCGTCGAGCGTGTCGGACGGATCATCCTCCAAGGGCTCTTCGCGCCCGTGAGGGAAACAACGTTGGCAGCCGTGCCAGTAGCAGCCGTGGAACTCGTATACGGTGTCCGTGCGGGCGCAATAACCGTCCACTTTCATGCCGGCAATCTGTTTCTCCCTGCCGCGACCGGCGTGTTCCAAACGGTAGTCGGCGTCGGCGGTCCGCTCCCGCTCCTTTTCCTCTACCGAGGACAACCATTGCAGAGCGGCGAGCGACTGTTTGTCGGCCAAACGGTAGCCGTTTTTCGGAACTATGCCTATGGTGTCGGCCTTCAGAAAGTTACGTCTGAACGCCACGTTGCACGCGCTGGCGATGGTCACGGCTTCCAGGAACGGGTCCACATTGCATTCCTGCAGAAACGAAGCGCGGAACTTTATGCACGCTTGCGCCAGTATATCCACGTCCGAATAACAGTATTCGAAAATCTCTTTTTGAAAATCGAACACGTATTCGTTGCGCACCTGTTCGTCGTACCATTTGGAAAACTCCTTGTGGTTCTTGTCGAACATGGAGTCGGGGCAGTAGTACTCGCGGCCGGGCATGGGACCTACGTAATTTTGATTGGCCAGAGTGTTGAACAGGTGGGGGAAATAGCCTTTTTTGCTTTCCGGCGGCAGATCGAACGCTTTGGGGAGTTTCGAAAGGGCCATAGGCATGTAGTTGAGAGAGTCGATGAATTTCACGTTATCCAACTCCATGAGGATAACCTTGGAGCCGCGCGTGATGAGTTTCGGCGTGAATTTCGTCTCTTCGAGCACGTACTTGAAAATAAATTGGTGGTCGAACGCTTGACCGTTGTGCGCGATGACGCACACTTTTTGTACGTCTTGCGCACGTCCATGACGTAGGACATGAACCTGCGGACCGGATCTTTTTGGAACACGCGCGTTCTGGTACCGCAGTGGGGGCAGTCTTGCGTCAAGCGTATCATACACTCCCAGCAATACTGTTTGGACACGCACAAGGTGACTCGGTGTACGCGAGCCGTGTCCAGAACTTCGTCTTGGCGCGTCTCGAAGTCGAAAAATACGAACAGGAAGTCTCTGATCATAGGCTTACGAGTGTCGACCGTCATGTAGCATTGGTGGCCAGACTGCTTATAGTCTTTGCACACCTTGCAATAAATTTCACCGCAAACGTGCTCGGTTTTCCGTTTTTTAGTTATAATCAGTTTGTTACATTTCGGGCATTCCTGTACAGACTGACAGACGTAACCTTTGTGGGCGGTAAAACAATTTTTATTTTTAAAATATCTGTTGCAATCGCTGCAATGGATCGCGCTGTCGTCCTTTACGCACGGCGGCGTCCGCTTACAAGCGTTGCACCGCGCCTGGCATCTGTGCTCATCTCGGCATTTGTAAGGGGTGTGGCAAGTTACACAATAATAATTGCAGGCGAAAGCGGCCGTTAAGCTAGTGATCGTATTGTAGTGACCGTTGTGAAACATCAAGTTTATAGCGTACTGCGCGTTCGGGGCGTCGCCCTCAAAGTACACGCTACGACCGCGGCTGTCGTAATTATAGACGGTGATTTTATAATCGGTCAGGAATGTTTGGAACCGCTGTAATTCTACCACCCCTGCCCCCGCATCCCCTATGTCAACACCTGCGTCGATCATCAGTTGGCGGGCCGCGATAGTCTGTCTTTTTCGCCTATTTTGTATGATGGCCTTGTAGTCTCGGTCTTTGTCCGCACGCGCTTTTCCCACTACCAGTGAGCACGGCAGGCACAGTGAATCGTTGTTCTTAATCACCACGATCCCCCTTCTAGCTTTACACTCTTCGGCAAAGTTATTGAAGAGCCCCGGTCTAATACGATTACGCCCGCGACCCAGTGGAACGTTCACTTTGGTGCAATCCACTTTGAAAACGTCACTGGTAGTGAACGTTTCGGCATTGCTTTGAATTATGCCGCCGAAAATATTCCAGAGGACGTCAGCGGTCACTTCCGTTGCCGGTCTAAAAGCTACGTAACCGGGTTCGCGATTTTTAAAGTTCAAGCTGGTCAGAGTGAAACCAAAACGATCTTCCTCGGTAGCGTCTTTTGTCATAACGTCCACGAGTTCCGTCAGACCTTGTTTGACCCATTGAATCTCGTCAGCGTCTGAAGGCGGCCGATTGAATTTAAACGTCACTTTGGTCCCGTGCAAACGAAACTTTTCACATACGTCGACACTTTGGACACTATAAAAGCGGCCATTATTAGGAAAAAATCGGTACTGTTTATTATACAAAAAAAAAAAATATTATTTAATAGACTTTAATTTTTTTTCGAAAAAAACGGTAGTGTTTACCTATTATATAAAAATAAAATTATTATTATTTAGTAAACGTTATTCTTTCGAAAAAGATCTTGTTTACCTAGTACGTAAAACTTTAATATTTTATGACAGAAATAGTGTTTATTATTTAGACAATTATTTTTAAAGTACAGAGATAGTGTTTATTATTATTAAAAAGTTATTCTTTAGTAAGTAATGTTATTAGCTATTATATAAAAAATTATTCTTTTACAAAACTTATAATTTATACAAACACACAAGCAATGAGAGAGAGAGATAACAACAGACAGAATAGAATACAACTTACGAGCTGCGATCATTCCAGTGTCTAGCGCAAAAGGCAAATGGGTTTGACGCCCTTGTTACGCCCGTATTTATAACACAATTGTTTATTTCATCATGCCACGGTAGCGTTGGTTGACCTTCACTTTATAAACTGCACGTGTCAAATGTAAAACCTACTAGGCTGGTGCATTTGCATCACTCCAGCGTTGAAGCAATATCCCAAATCACCATATGTTAACCGCACATTCAGGCTTCGTATTACGGGCAAGGTCATTCACTTTGGCGTTAAGGCTGGATACATTGTGTATAAGCGCTGCGTGTTCTGGTTTCCCTATATATACTCGAATTAAAATCTACCCCTGTCATTGTACGTTTTTCAGTTCGCCTAGCTGTGTCGTGTGTGCGCGCTTGTGTTTAGTTTACGTTATTTTTTTAAAAAAAAACTGTAAGTATGACATCGTCATCCTCAAAGAGTAGTTCTTCCTGTTCTAATCTGATCGAACGTTTTAATAACGTTAATCCGATAGTCACGGTGCCTATTAGTTCGTTAAATATTGGTACACCGTTTCCTATACTAGGTGTGAAACAGGTACCGACAAAATTTGGAACGTCTCTTTTGATTGAATTTAAAAACGAAAACGGCGACTTGAATAGCGCGTTTCTTCCTAAACGATACGCTGATAAGTTTTCCTTATCAGAGTTAGATCAATTAATCGGTAAAATGATGACTGTGATCGCTCATGTTGGGCAAACTGTAACTTTACGTATCCAGTAATTTTTTGAATTGTGGTAAATATTAGGTTAGTTATATGTTTTTTCAAAATATTTTTTCCGATTTGAGGCGATATTAGAACTTATAGCTATATGTCAAAATTTGTCGAACAATTTCATACGTGATTTTAAACACGAAATAGATTGGTCTGAAATGTGCAAGCACCAACTATTTTCTGAAAATACTTTACGAGAGTTTCATTCGTTCTTACATTGGACGAATGTCAGTATTTTTCAGCGTCTATCTGAATGTTTTATAAGAGATTTTGCTGATAGAGTAGACTGGTTTGAAATTTCTAAGCGACAGACTTTATCGGAATCTTTTATTCGCGAGTTTCGAGATCGCGTTGATTTTATGTTAGAATTTTTGGGGCGCCTTACTTTACCTACTTTCAATCGAATAAATGCGGAAACGTTACACCGTCGGCTACGTCATGACTACCGTCCTCTTTTCCTACACATGGAACAGGAAGGAATAGACTTTGTGCAATGGTTTTTTTTTTTTTTATTTTTTATTTTTTTATTTTATTTTTTTATTTTATTAATATAGTATACACGGCACAGTGCAGGTTACCATTAAAAGTATTTTCTACAAACTAATTCGATGGAGAATCAAAGTAGACCACCTGTAAGTATGATATATATATATATACACATATTTATATCTCTTTTCTAATATTTTGAAAGAACATTTTTCAAAAATTTTTTTATTAGTCTTCTCCTGCTGATCGACAAACCGATCAATCTCCTCCTGCTGCTGCTGCTTCTGCTGATAGACAGGCTGATCAACCGTCTCCCAACCCTTCTGTGAGTTCCTCGGCATCCACCTTTGTATTTTTGGATGTACCAGGGTCGGTTAGTGAGAGCGTTTCAAACTAATATATAAATTAATTATGTTTTTTTTTTTTTTTTTTTTTAGTGTCGTCGATGTTTCAGAGAATACACAGAGGATGATCTCCCTCCTACACCGGTCACATTGAACGTGATTCGTGACACTGTGGAGAATTTACGCACAGCATTCGACGATTTAGAAATGGTTTCTAGGTGCTCTCCATACAGTACCGATCGCCTATTTGCCGTACAGAACTACAGACTAGCTGCGTTTGAACTCAGCCGTTCCTTCTCTGTAGGATTTGACAGACTGAACAGTCATGGACGGCGTCCTGTGGACATACAAACTGCTTTCATTTTACCGATAACTGAGGGTTGTAATCCACGTCGTTTGCCGTCTCATTGCCCTGTTTGCCTAGACCAGCCTCAAGACACCGCTTTACTCCCCTGTGGACATGTTTTGTGTGGTGAATGCTCGAATCATTTACAACGTTGCCCGGTTTGTCGTACATTTATTGTGGACGTTCAGAAATTGTATTTTTAACTATTTGAGCACATGAAAAGAAAACATTTGTGATGCATTGTTATGTTTCCTAACTGTATAACATTACGTTGTGTGCGAAATATGTATTTTTTATCTGTTCATTATTTTTTTTATTTGTACCTTGTAACTGATTTGTAAGTCTTTTTCCATTAACTCAATATTTACCATAATTCAACTATATGTCATGTATTTTAGTGTCTTTTTGTTTGTTTTGCATGCAAACGGTATTTACAATAAAACAAATACAATTTTATGTTTACATCTTTGTTTCTTTTTCCTTATTTTTCACGTAAGACGAGAGAGAGAGAGAGAGAGAGGTCATAGATAGACGTTCTTTATATGTTTATATAACGCGCCATCCACAGGCCCCGGGCACGTAACACGATGGCGGCGGCGGCGGCTAGAGAGAGGTCATAGATTGACATTCTTTATATGTTTATATAACGCACCATCCACAGGCCTTGGGGCACGGATGGCGGCGGCCATAGAATGAAGTACTTTATATGTTTATATAACGCGCCATCCACAGGCCCGGGGCACGGATGGCGGCGGCCATAGATAAACTTACTTTATATGTTTATATAACGCGCCATCCACAGGCCCGGGGCACGGATGGCGGCGGCCATAGATAAACTTACTTTATATGTTTATATAACGCGCCATCCACAGGCCCGGGGCACGGATGACGGCGGCCATAGATAAACTTACTTTATATGTTTATATAACGCGCCATCCACAGGCCCGGGGCACGGATGACGGCGGCCATAGATAAACTTACTTTATATGTTTATATAACACACTATCCACAGGCCCGGGGCACGGATGGCGGCGGCCATAGAATGAAGTACTTTATACGTTTATATAACGTACTATCCACCGTCTCAGGGCGGGCTAGACACGTACCAAGATGACGATCGGGCAAACCCGAGCGGAATCGGTGTTCGTTTCATATATCTCGAATCGCTCTAATTTCCCAAGACGCTCCCGTGGTACAGTGGTCATAGCGTGCGCCTCACACGCGCAACGTCCCCGGTTCGAGCCTTGCCAGAAACTCGCAACTTTTTTCGATTAATTAATATTCACCGTCGGGTTGGGTACGTAACATGATGGCGGCGCGCGCCGACGTTCGCTTCCGGGTGTGCGTCACAGCTGCGTGCGTCCGACACCGCTGCGCGCACACATCAGTGGCCGCCATCTTAGCGGCCGCCATGTTTTGGGATATACTGGCCGGAATCCAATCAGTAGGAAATATTAGATTATGTAGCTTAAATACAATTGGATTCTCAATTCAGCCACGGTCATTTGGTTGTCCGGAGATGTTCAGATATCTAGGATGCATTTATGGTGTAGTTAGCTCCAAAGGAAAGGATGGAACTGGTGCTGGTATATTCAGCTTGAGACCAGAATGAAATGCATTGTTACCTTGGGAGAGTATGCCACAATATTCTAGGCAGAGGTAATATTTATATTTTATGTTTGGGAGAACTTAAAAGTAGGCTGTTCAGAAGGACTGATTTAATTTTATACCAACAGTCAGGCTGCAATTAAATGTCAGCAGACAGGCAGAAATACAACTCAGAAAACCACGGGACTCATTACAGGAGCACTGTCGTTTGAAGATACACCTGAACAGGAGCGTAATGTACCATGGAAAAACCGTGTGAAGGCCATACAGGAAATGAGTTGAAATTGTAGGTCACATATAATCTATGATTTTGTGAGGAGAAAAGGTG
>JAJIZJ010000572.1:0-22571 GCA_022606455.1 Callitettix versicolor | reverse complement strand
GCATGAAACATTAAGGGTTAGAAATACATTTGCGACCTCTTCAGTTACAGTATCTTCTCCAGTCTAGTCCCTTCATGAAGTCCAGGATTTGGAGAAGATTTAAGATTGGTAAATCCTTCACTTCTAATTGGTAGATTCACAAAATACTAGCTCTACACATAGCAATCGCCTACAGCAATCATCTACCAGCAGGTGACTGGGAGTTTCCCTTCCCTCCCGCAGTATCTGTCAGTTGGATCTTCTACTAAACCAAAATTCCTAAGATATTTCTTAAGAGTGCCATGTCGCGTGAAACGACAGCAGATACAAAATTGAAAAATAAAGATCTGAAATTTATGTTATTAAAAAAAAACTTACTGAGGACCTGGGCGGCGCCGAAACTATCTCTGTTCGTTATTACCTAAAGTTGAGTGTTGGCTTGAAGTTAAATAAAATGCTCTATTAATTTTCTTATCAGTCTGAGTTTACTGGTATCCAAATTTACACTTTCAGAGATATAGAATTGAACTAATAATTTATAATTATGTCATGTCGCAAAGGAAAATTAACATCAGACCACTGGATTTACATAGGTTTATTATATATATATATATATATATATATATATATATATATATATATATATATATATATATATATATATATATTTTGTTTAACGACCGACTATTGTGCACACTTGGGTCCTCGGGTGAAAGCCTAGTACGCTATCCACTAGACCACCGAGGCGGCTATATATATATATATATATATATATATATATATATATATATATATATATATATATAGCCGGCAGAGGCAGCTGACGTGAGCAGCTGATGGGCTTAGCGACCCCACCATACCTCTAGCTCATTCTACTCTCACTCATTTACTCCACATACACACAACATACACACCACATATATACACACACACTCTCACACAAACACATTTACACCCGCAGGGGGATGCAGACTAGCTGTACCTAATGAGAGGACCTGGACGAGCCTCGCGGCACCCGTGTCTAACACACACGTACACTTACAGCACTACACTAACGATTTAAACACTTTACACACACACACACACACACGTACATTTAGGGTTTGCTGTACTTGTTCCGTTATGTCTGGGAGTGGTAATACTGCTTGGTTTCCTTTGGCGGGGCCAAGTATGTGGAACCTGATGTGTGCCTGGCACTGCCGAGGACCGCTGATGGGACAAGTGCTGGGACCGAGCAGCCTATAGGCGCCTGGCAAGCACATGGGTGTTGGAATTATGGGTGTCGGAGCCTATAATTGGGTCTATCGTTACAAATGGTTGCATTCTGTGAGTACATGGAGAGCGGCTGCCAGTGGTACTTGGGTTTGGGGAACTGTAACGTTGTACTGAACCCATTCCTAAGATTCTGGAGTACTTCGGCTCCAGGATATTGGAGGTCCCCAATTTATTGGGGATTCTCGCTTTAGTTCGAGTATCCTGGGCTACTGGTGACGTTTGGGTGCACCCTGTACCATTTGTGCGAGATATCAACATTCGTGGAATCGCTCGGTAACAAAATTATGGAAAACTCAAAACAAAACGCCAAGAATTCGCTAAAGAGGCCTCGTTCGACTACGTCGAACAGGTCTGTTGATAGTAGTGGAGTCGTGAAAATCTGGAGGAAATGGAGATGTGTGGGAAGAGCAGGTCCCGTAACGTCTATTAAGAAGCTGCAAAACGGGACGCTGTTAGTGCAGACAAATAGCGACAAGCAGAGCTTGTCGCTCTTAAAAATGACGTCTTTCTTCGAGAAAGTTAAGGTTGCGGTGGAACCACACAGGTCTTTGAATTCCGCTAAAGGAGTTGTAACCTGTAGAGATCTCCTCCATTTAGACCTGGAGGAGATAAAGTCGGAATTAGCATCGGAGTCGGTAACAGATGTACAGCGGATTCTGAGGAACGAGAACGGGAAAAAAGTTCCAACCGCGTCCCTCATATTGACTTTTGGAAAGCCTGTTATCCCGGAACACATATTTGCTGGGTATCAACGGCTTTCTGTCCGTCCTTACGTGCCAAACCCAAAACGATGCTTTAAGTGTCAGGGTTTTGGACACGTGAGTTCTGCATGTAGAAGGCCCGAAATATGTGGTAATTGTGGTTCCAATAGCCATGATAGTGACAATTGCTCGGATGACCCAAAGTGTTCCAATTGTGGTGGAGATCATCCGGCTCGTTCCTTTAACTGTCCAAAGTTTAAGGACGAGAAAGCAATTCTAGCAATTATGGCTAAGGATAAAATCTCATTTTCAGAGGCGAAGAAAACTTTCAAGAGCTCCAGAATAAATATTGAGGGAAAATCTTTTGCCGCTGTCGCGTCTAGCAGCAAGGCCTCTTGCCGCAACTGTGAAGAGCTGACAAAAACCGTAAAAGTTTTAACCGAACAAGTAGCTCAACTCTTATCTCTGTTTTCTGCTGGTAACACTCCTGTTCCTATTACTAAAACATCTTCTTTCTCTGTAGACAACATTTCGAAAGACATTAAGTCAACTGCCGCTAAAACTCAAGCTTCAAAATCACTTGTGACTAAAACTTCAAAACCTGCAAGTCCTGAGGTAATTCCCATCTTCTTCGAACTTGAAGACCCGAACCAAGTCACAAGTACTAAAGCCTGCTTCGAAAAACGTTTCTCCTGGTCTCGCCTATTTTTTGAAAAAATCGAACACATATCCACCAGTAGTTGCGTCTAAGACTTCAGAAAGAAGTTGATTAAAAGTACAGCTAAGCAAGATAAAAAACCAAAATTGGAGCCGCTTCAAAAGCGGTTTCTTCCAAAACAAACACATCTGCAGAGTCCGACTTAAATCACAGTAGTGATTCGATGTCGGTAGACTCTGATAAATCAAAAATAGTAAATGACAAAAACGAACAGAACCCGCTACTATATTAATTTATTTTATTTCAATGTCTGCATTTCCAATTAATAACAATGTGATACAGTGGAATATTAATGGGATAAGAAGCCATATGGAAGATCTCAAAGTTCTTGTGCGAGATTCATCTCCTTTAATAATGTGTCTCCATGAGACGCACTTGCATGAATCCCACACCTTCAATTTTAGGGGTTATTCTATTTTCAGAGCAGATTTCATCACTGAGGAAAGAGCCAGAGGTGGCGTAGCCATATTGGTTCACAACTCTGTCCAGTCCATATCTGTCAATATAATAACTCCTTTACAAGCTGTTGCCGTTCAGATTACCGTTCCATTCAAAGTTACCGTCTGTTGCCTTTACTTGCCGCCTAGTTACAATTTCCAACATCATGAAGTATATGATTTAATATCTCAGTTGCCACAACCGATTTTATTGACAGGTGATTTTAACGCTCACCATACTTCATGGGGTTCCTTATCCTGTAACTCAAGGGGAATACGAATCGAAGGAATACGGTCAAACTTAGATTTGTGCCTTCTAAATGACGGTTCTCCGACTCATTTATCAGCATCTACTGGCGGATGGACAGTTGTCGATTTGTCATTTGTAGTCCAGTTTTGGCAACAAAGTTTGAATGGTCGGTGTTACCAGATCTGTATGGCAGTGATCATAATCCCATTAATATTTCATTTTGTACTTTCGCCCATGAGCAACGACGCCTGCCGCGTTGGATTCTTAAAAAGGCAAATTGGGAAGAATTTGCAAAAAGATTTGTATCACCAGATATTGAAATGAACTGCATTAACACAGTGGTTAAGAAATTCACCAATACGATTTTAAATGTAGCCGAAGATGTTATCCTAAAACATCCGCATACCCCACCACGTCCATCTGTTCCTTGGTGGAACGAGGACTGTAAGGAGGCTTTGCGTTTACGCCGAAAAGCACTACGTATATTCAACAAAAGCCCGACAGATGAAAATCTTGAACGTTATAAAATCCTTCGAGCTAAAGCTCGAAGAATTTTTAGACAAAGTAGAAAGGAATCTTGGTCGCAATATATCGGAACAATCTGTAGAACAACGCCAACATCTGTCGTCTGGAAGAAACTGCGCTCTATATCTGGCCGTGTTCCATCCACGGAGTTGATGGGTCTTAAACGGCCGAATGGAGAGTTAGTTTCTCAGTGTTCCGATATTGTAAATTTATTAGGATCATCCTTTTCTAACTATTCCTGTTCGACGGCGTATAACGCTGCTTTTCGTAAATACAAAAGTGCAGTGGAACCATTGCCGTTCACCATCGGTACTTCTGACGACTCTCCTCTTAATAGGCTGTTTACTCTGCATGAGCTGGAATCTGCACTGTCTTCAACGAAGGACACAGCTCCCGGTCCTGACAACCTCGTATATTCCATGATCAAAAACCTTCCAACGTCAGGTAGGTTTGCCCTCCTCGAGATATACAATCGTATATTCGATGAACATACTTTCCCTGACGCTTGGTTGGAAGCAATAGTAATTCCTATTCTTAAGCCAGGTAAAGATAAAACTGATGCAAGTAACTATCGTCCGATTTCTCTTACCAGCGTTCTCTGCAAGCTAGTAGAAAAAATGGTAAATCGTCGCCTTGTTTGGTATTTGGAAACCAACAATTTACTTTGCAAAGACCAGTGCGGCTTTAGGCAAGGACGAAGTTCTGTGGATCAATTAGTATCTTTAGAATCTGCAATACAAAATGCGTTCCTCTTGCGTCAAACACTAGTAGCTGTTTTTTCGACCTAGAGAAAGCATACGATATGGCTTGGAGAAGGAATTTTGAACACATTAAAATCATGGGGTATACAGGGCAGGATTCTGCATTTTATCAAAAATTTCCTCAGTAATAGGTATTTTAGGGTGCGTCTTGGTAGTACGCTATCAGATCGTTTCTACTTAGAGAATGGTGTTCCACAGGGAGTGTATTAGTGTTACTCTGTTTGCTATTGCAATCAATAGCATAACATCTAATGTACGGTCCCCTGTCAGATGTTCTCTCTTTGTAGACGATTTTGCTATTTACATAAGCACCAGAAACATGGCAACAGCTGAAAGAACCCTTCAGCTGGTAATAAATAGGTTGCAGACCTGGACGAAAACTACTGGCTTTAAATTCTCCGCTGCTAAAACTCAGTGTATTTCTTTCAGTCGCCGTCGACAGATCCAGGCTCCGTCGTTATATCTTGATGGTATAAGATATATTATATCTTTATATCGTTATATCTTCGGACTTCTCCATCCGTTCGATTCTTGGGTCTAATACTCGACGAAAGGCTCTCGTGGAGCCCTCACGTGCGTGATTTAAAATTAAGATGTAATAAAATCTTCGATATGTTGAGGGTTCTTAGTGGGTCTCGATGGGGTGCTGATAGGACCTGTATGCTGATGTTTTACCGTGCCGTAATTCGTTCGCGAATTGATTATGGCAGCATTGTTTATTCATCTGCTAGACCATCGATTTTAAAGAAACTAGATCCCGTCCATAACTCTGCAATCCGCCTTGTTTCTGGTGCTTTCCGTTCAAGTCCCGTCGTGAGTATTCTCGCCGATGCTGGGGAACCTTCCTCTCTCGACGGAGACAGAAACTACAGTTAACTTATTTAAGCAATCTATCATCTAAACCATGGCACCCTGCTTTTAATACAGTTTTCAAAAATCAATTGGTGCGACAGTATGAAACTCGACGGAATGCTACTGCTCCTCTTGGTATTAGAACTTTCCGTATTTTTGATGACTTACGTATTGAACTACCCCAATGTTTGAAAGGTCCTTTTGTTTTGTCCCTCCGTGGAAAATCAATATGCCGACCTTTGATTTCTCCTTGTGTGCATACCAGAAAGACAACACTCCTAACATTGTGTATCAACGTGAGTTTTTTCGACTGACTAGTTCATATCCATCTGCTAAATTTATTTTCACAGATGGTTCTAAGATGAACGATAATGTTGGGTGTGCATTTTACTCACTGGACGAAACGTATAAGTATGGATTACCCTCAATTTGTAGTGTCTTTACGGCCGAACTCTTTGCCATCTTAAAGGCTTTGAACACTATTAAATTCGATTGTTTGCATTACGTTGTTTGTTCTGATTCAAAAAGTGCCCTCCAGGCAATCCGGGATATGTATTCGGTAAACCCTCTGGTTCAAGATATTCTATGCTCTGTCCATAGACTTGAACTACGAGGTGCAAGAGTATCATTTATCTGGATTCCTGGCCACTGTGGAATATTAGGAAACACTGTAGCGGATAATGCGGCAAAGGAAGCAACTTTTCTGCCGCCATGCACTCAACGTGTAATCGTGTCTGACTTTCTTTGTCATGTTAAACATTTAATTCATCTACAGTGGGAAAATGAATGGGCTACAAGCAGTAATAAATTGAGGGTAATCAAAAGTACAGTTCGTCCTTGGGGTCGTCAATACGTGCAAGTCGCAGAGAAGAGGTGGTGATCACCCGCCTTCGCATTGGTCACTCCATGTTAACGCATGGATTTCTGATGGGACGCGGGGACCCACCTGAATGCGAATTCTGTAGGGAAACCATCACAGTTAAACATATACTGCTCGATTGTGATGGTTTTCAAAATGTGCGTGTTATGTGTGGTCTGAGCAACTGTTTGCAGACGATGTTGGGAGATAGTGCCTCGGCCGTTGACCGGGTTCTTGAATTCCTTCATCGTCTAAATGTTCTAAATAAAATTTAATTCATATAGTTGTTATTTCTTGTGTTATATTATTTATTTATTTTATCTATATAAATTTATTTCTGTTATGTTTTTATATACCTTTACGAATTGTTATTAAATCTTATTCATTATTAATTGTTATTTAGTTCTTAAGTATTTATTATTAATATAGTTATGACTGCTACTTAAATTTTGTTAAATTTAATTTTACAAATATAGTTTGTTGTAGTTTTATTTATTTATATATATATATAAGTATATTTTGTAAATTTCTTTTTTTTTTATATATACTTTCATTTAGCATGACGGCGATGATAACCTTAACGGTTTTTCGCCGAAAAAAAAAAAAAAAAAAAAAAAAAAAAAAAAATATATATATATATATATATATATATATATATATATATAAACCTGTTTCAGGAAGAAATAATTGCCAGCGGAGGCAGCTGAAGTGAGCAGCTGATGGGCTTAGCAACCTCACCATACCTCTAGCTCATTATACTCTCACTCATTTACTCAACATACACACAACACACACAAACACACTCTCTCATACAAACACTTACACACCCGCAGGGGGTGCAAACTAGCTGCACCTAGTGAGAGGACCTAGACGAATCTCGCGGCACCCGAGTCTAACACACACTTACCTTTACAGCACTACACTTACGATTTAAACAGTTTACACACACACGTACATTTAGGGATTTGCTTCCGGCGGAGGCAGCTAAAGTGAGCAGGTGATGGGCTTAGCGACCCCACCATACCACTAGTTCATTCTACTGTCACTCATTTACTCCATATACACACAACACACACATACACACACACTCACTCTCTCACACATAAACACATACACACCCACAGGGGGTGCAGACTAGCTGCACCTAGTGAGAGGAACTAGACGAAATTCGCGGCACACGTGTCTAACACACACTTACACTTACAGCACTACACTTACGATTTAAACACTTTACACTCACACGTACACTTAGGGATTTACTGTTCTTGTTCCGTTACGTCTGGGAGTGGCGATTCTGCTTGGTTTCGTTTGGCGGGGCCAAGTATGTGGAACCTGATGTGTGCCTAGCACTGCCGAGGAACTCTGATGGGACAGGCTCTAAAACCGAGCAGCCTATAGGTGCTTGGCAAGCACATGAATGTTGAGTTATGGGTGTCGGAGTCCATAGCTGAGTCTATTGAAACAAATAGTTGCATTCTCTGAGTACATCTCTATTTGAGTACTGGGCGTCTGCCAGTGGTATTTGAGTTTGGGGAACCGTAACTTTGTACCGGAACCCATTCCTAAAATATTCTGGAGTGCTGACAGACATGTATTTCGGCTCCAGGATATTTGGAGGTCCCCCAATTAATTGTGGATTCTCGCTTTATTTCGAGTATCCTGGGCTGCTGGTGGTCGTTTGGGTGCACCTGTGCCAGTTGTTCGAAAAATCTTCATTCATGAATCGCTCGGCAAACTAAAGTATGGATAACTTAACCAAAAACGCCAAAGGAGTGTTAAAGAGGCCTCGTTCAACTTCGAACGGGTCTGTAGTTAGCAATGGAAGTGAAAAAAATACAGGAAATGAGGAGACGCAAGCTGTAACTACAACTGCCGTCTCCAAAATTTTTAATTTTTAAAATCTCGGTGTAAGGGGCCGACTTGTCAAAGGTGTCCCCTTTCCTCATACATAAGGCGATTGTTGGAAGAGCAGGTCCCGTAGCTTCAATTAAGAAGCTGCAAAACAGGACCTTACTAGTGCAAAGCAACAGCGACAAACAAAGTTTGTCCCTGATGAAAATGGATTCGTTTTTCGATAGAGTTAAGGTGTCGGTGGAGCCCCACCGAACCTTAAATTCAGCAGAAGGTGTGGTAACATGTCGGGACTTGCTCCACGTCGATTTAGATGAAATAAAATGTGAGCTTGCATCCGAGTACGTCACAGATGTAACTCGGATAATGCGAATGGACAAAGGAGGAAAAATTCCAACTGCCTCCCTTATTCTCACATTTGGGAAACCAAATATTCCCGATTTCATTTATGCAGGCTACCAGCGGCTTGCTGTACGTCCGTATGTTCCGAGCCCTTGTCGTTGTTTCAAATGTCAGGGTTTTGGACATACAAGTACAGCTTGTCAGAAAGCTGTAGTATGTGGAAATTGTGGTGTCCAAGGTCATGATAGTAAGGACTGTAAGGATGATCCAAACTGCCCAAATTGCGAGGGTGCCTACTCGATCTTTGAACTGTCCAAAATATAAAGAAGAAAAAGCAATATTAACTATCATGACTACGGATAAAATTTCCTTTTCTGAAGCCAGAAAGTTGTACAAGCTATCAAAGTCTCCGGTTGAAGGCAAATCTTTTGCCACGGTTGTCTCTACCAGCAAAAAGCCATCCTGCACCAGTTGTAGTGAGCTCACCAAGACCGTCCAGGTTCTGACGGAACAGGTAGCACAACTGATGGCCCTACTTTCTAAAGGTTTTACTCCTGCTTCTACATCTGAACAAGTTTCTGTACCATCATGTACCATACCTACTCCGACTTTACTATCATCTGCTTCAAAAAAATTAACATCATCTAATGTAAAAGCACCTCTTACTCCTGACAAAACCGATGTAAGCCAGACTAAAAAAACGACTGTCTCAAAAAAACCTCTTTTTTCAAAGTCACAGGTACTTAAGCCTGTTGACAAGAAGATCTCTCCTGGCCTGGAATACTTTCTGAAGAAGAAATCGAATACTGCTCCTCCGTTAGTTAGTTTAAAAAATAAAAAATCTAACATTGCAGGAAACAAACCTGTTAAAAAAATAGAAAAAAGTCTTAAAGTAGGTCCCACTGGTAAACCTCCATAAATTAAATTTTAAAAAATCATCTGACTCGGACATCAGTCACAGTAGTGATTCAATGTTTGTGGATATGGATAAACGGGATGTATTTACAACTGACGAAGCTAAATTAAATCCTACCGTATACTAGTCATTATATTTCAATGTCTGCTAATCCACTCAATCATAACGTGATACAATGGAATATCAATGGGATAAGAAGTCTTATTGAGGATTTGAAAGTTCTTGTGAGATGCGTCACCTTTAATAATATGTCTTCAAGAAACGCACCTTAATGAATCTCACTCATTCTGTTTTAGGGGTTATTCCATTGCTAGATCCGATTTCGTCACGGAGGAAAGAGCAAAAGGTGGTGTCGCCATTTTGGCTCATAACTCTGTCGAGTCGGGTTTTGTTAATGTAGTGACACCTCTACAAGCCGTTGCCGTTCAAATAACCGAACCATTCAAACTTACAATCTGCAGCCTATATATGCCGCCTAATTACAATTTCCAAAACCATGAAGTACGTGACTTAATATGCCAGTTGCCACAGCAGATATTATTATTAGGCGATTTTAACGCTCATCATACTGCATGGGGTTCATCAACCTGTAACTCTAGAGGAATACGCATTGAAAGGATAAGGTCAGAATTGGATTTATGTCTTCTTAATAACGGTTCCCATACGCATTTAGCGGCATCTACTGGCAATTGGACCGTTTTTGACTTATCATTCTGCAGTCCAATTCTGACAACGAAGTTTGAATGGTCGGTATTACCTGATCTTTACGGCAGTGATCATACTTCCATTAATATTTCATTTTGTAATTTCCTTCGTCCGAATCAGCGCCTGCCGCGCTGGATTCTGAAAAAAGCAAATTGGGAGGAATTTATGATGAAATTTGTATCACAAGACATTGAATATAGTGACTGTATAAACACAATAGTGTCAAAATTTACCAAACACATTTTACAAGCAGCAGAGAAAACTATTCCAAAAACTTCAGTACGCCCTTCACGTCCATCTGTTCCTTGGTGGAACGAGGAGTGTAAGAAGGCGTTACGTCTACGTAGAAAAGCTCTGAGGAGATTCAACAGAAACCCGACAAGTGAAAACCTAGAACAATATAAAGTCCTTCGTGCAAAAGCTCGTAGATTATTTACGCAAAGCAGAAAGGATTCTTGGACCCAATACATTGGAACAATATGTAGAACAACACCTACATCTGTTGTGTGGAAGAAATTACGTTCCATTTCTGGTCCTCCTCCATCTGTAGGATTGATGGGACTTCAACAGGCGAACGGATTATTGGTTTCTGACGGTTCCGACATTGTAAATTTTTTAGGGTCATCCTATGCAAGTTTTTCCTCTTCTGCAGCCTATAACACTGTCTTTTGTAAATACAGTCTGCCTCTGTACAGTCTGTTTACTCTACGTGAGCAAGAATCTGCACTGCTATCCACCAAGGATTCAGCTCCAGGTCCTGACAACCTTGTTTACTCCATGATTAAAAATCTTCCACCGTCAGGTAAGCTATTTCTTCTCGAAATATACAATCGTATGTACGAGGAGCGTACGTTCCCTGGTGATTGGTTGGAAGCTACAGTAATTCCCGTTCTTAAACCAGGCAAAGAAAAAACTGATCCAAGTAGCTATCGTCTTATTTCTCTCACCAGCGTGCTATGCAAGTTGGTAGAAAAAAATGATAAATCATCGCCTTGTTTGGTATTTAGAAACTAATAAATTACTATCCAAAGAACAGTGCGGTTTCAGACAAGGGCGATCTTCGATCGATCAGTTGGTTTTTTTAGAATCTGCAATTCAATATGCCTTCCTCTTGCGTCAAAGACTTCATGCAGTATTTTTTGATCTAGAGAAGGCATACGACATGGCCTGGAGAAGAGGAATACGGAACATTTTAAAATCATGGGGTATACAAGGCAGAATACTAGCTTTTATTACAAATTTCCTGTCTAATACTTTAGGATACGTTTTGGAGCTACAGTTCCAAATAGATTTCACTCAGAGAATGGTGTTCCACAGTGGAGTGTACTTAGTGTTACCTTGTTTACTATCGCAATCAATGGAATTACCGCTAATGTGCGGTCCCCTGTCCGATGTTCGCTCTTCGTGGACGATTTTGCTATTTATGTAAGCACCAGAAATATGGCAATAGCTGAAAGAACCCTTCAGCTGGTAATAAATAGGTTGCTGACCTGGACGAGAACTACTGGCTTTAAATTCTCCGCTGCTAAAACTCAGTGTATTGCTTTCAGTCGCCGTCGACAGATCCAAGCTCCGTCGTTATATCTTGACGGTATAAAGCTCCGGACTTTTCCATCCGTTCGATTTTTGTGTCTAATATTTGACGATAGGCTCTCCTGGAGCCCTCACGTGCGAGATTTAAAATTAAGATGTAATAAAATCCTCGATATGTTGAGGGTTCTTAGTGGGTCTGAATGGGGCGCTGATAGGACCTGTATGCTGATGTTTTACCGTGCCGTAATTCGTTCGCGAATTTATTATGGCAGCATTGTATATAAATCTGTTAGACCATCGATTTTAAAGAAACTAGATCCCGTCCATAACTGTGCAATCCGCCTTGTTTCTGGTGCTTTCCGTTCAAGTCCCGTCGTGGGTGTTCTCGCCGATGCTGGCGAACCATCACTTCTCGTCGGAGACAGCAGTTACAATGAAGTTACGTATGTAATATATTATGTAAACCATGGCACCGTGCTATAATATAATTTTCCCCAATCAGTTGCTCCAACAATATGAATCCCGACCGCATGCTACTGCGCCTGTTTGTATTAGAATATCCCGATTTTTTGAAGACTTACGTATTGAACTACCCCCCAATATTTGAAAGATCCTTTTGTCTTGTCCCTCCATGGAAAATCAATATGCCGACCTTTGATTTCTCCTTGTGTGCATACGTGAAAGACAATTCTCCTAACATTGTATATCAACGTGAGTTTTTTCGACTGACTAGTTCATATCCATCTACTAAATTTATTTTCACAGATGGTTCTAAGATGAATAACAATGTTGGGTGTGCATTTTACTCACTGGACGAAACGTATAAGTATGGATTACCCTCAACTTGTAGTGTCTTTACAGCCGAACTCTTTGCCATCTTAAAGGCTCTAAACACAATTGAATTCGATAGTTTGCATTACTGAGTTTGTTCCGATTCAAAAAGAACACTCCAGGCAATCCAGGATATGTATTTGGTTAACCCTCTGGTCAAGATGTTCTGTGTTCTGCCCATAGACTTGAACTACGAGGTGCAAGATTATCATTTATCTGGATTCCTGGTCACTGTGGAATATTTGGAAACACTGTCGCGGATAATGCGGCAAAGGAAGCTACTTTTCTGCCGCCATGCACTCAGCGTGTAATCTTGTCTGACTACCTTTGTCACGTAAAACATTTAATTTTTCTACAGTGGGAAAATGAATGGTCAGCTACAAGCAGTAACAAATTGAGGGTAATTAAAAATACTGTTCGTCTTTGGGAGTCGTCAATACGAGCAAGTTGTAGAGAAGAAGTTGTGGTTACCCGCCTTCGCATTGGCCACTCCATGCATTTCTGATGGAACGTGGTGACCCGCCTCGATGCGGGTTTTGTAGAGAAACCATTACAGTAAAACATATATTGTTAGGCTGTAATGGTTTCCAAAATATACGGCCTGTATGTGATCTTTGGAATAGTATGCAGAGTACGTTGGGAGGTAGTGTCTCGGCCATTGACCGGTCACTGAAATTCTTTCATCTTCTGAATTTGTTAAATAAAATTTAACTTAAAATAATACTGCAGGGCCTCTTTACAGCCCTGCAACAAGTTGTATATTTGTGGCTATTTATTTATCTGAATTTGTTATTGTTTGCTTTGTTTTCCTTGTTGTTCAGTTTTATTTATTTATTTATTAGAGTTATATTTTATTGGTAACTAGTTTTAGGAATAGTATTTATAATTGTTATTGTGTATTGTTTTAAATTACTGTTAATTTGTATTTTATGTTACTACTAAATTTTATTTTATTAATATCGTGCCTCTGCGATGATAACCTTAACGGTTTTTCACCGGAAAAAAAACAACTGTCCATCCACCAGTAGATGCTGATAAATGTGTAGGAGAACCGTCATTAAGTAGGCACAAATCCAAATTGGACCATATTCTATCAATTTGTATTCCACTGGAGTTTCAAGACAATGAACCCCATGTAATATGGTGAGCATTGAAATCGCCTGTCAGTAAAATCGGCGGCGGTAACTGGGACAGCAAGTCATATATTTCATGATTTTGAAAATTGTAACTCGGAGGCAAGTAAAGGCAACAGATGATAAATTTGAATGGGACGAATGTTTGAACGGCTACAGCCTGTAATGGGGTTACAACATTAACGTGAGTCGATTCGATAAAGTTATGAGCCAATATGGCGACACTAGCTTTGGCTCTTTCCTCCGTTATGAAATCTGTTCTGAAAGTGGAATAGCCTCTAAAACTGAAGGTGTGCGATTCACGTAGGTACGTCTCCTATAAACATACCAGTAAAGGAGACGTATCTCTCACGAGAACTTTCAAATCTTCAATATGGCAACATACCCCATTAATATTACATTGTATCACATTATGGTTAATTGAAAGTGTAGACATTGAAATGTAAAATACGTCGAACAGGTCTGTTGATAGTAGTGGGAGTCGTGAAAATCTGGAGGAAATGGAGACGTGTGCTGTACCTCTTCAGCTACCATCTCCAAGATTTTTAATATTTAAAAATTCTGAGGAAGGTTCGGACCTGTCTAAGGTGTCGCCCTTCCTCATTAACAAAGCTATAGTGGGAAGAGCAGGTCCCGTAGCGTCTATTAAGAAGCTGCAAAACGGGACGCTGTTAGTGCAGACAAGTAGCGACAAGCAGAGTTTGTCGCTCATAAAAATGACGTCTTTCTTTGAGAAAGTTAAGGATGCGGTTGAACCACACAGGTCTTTGAATTCCGCTAAAGGAGTTGTAACCTGTAGAGATCTCCTCCATTTAGACCTGGAGAAGATAAAGTCGGAATTAGCATCGGAGTCGGTCACAGATGTACAGCGGATTCTGAGGAACGAGAACGGGAAAAAAGTTCCAACCGCGTCCCTCATATTAACTTTTGGAAAGCCTGTTATCCCGGAATACATATTTGCTGGGTATCAACTTCTTTCTGTCCGTCCTTACGTGCCAAACCCAAAACGATGCTTTAAGTGTCAGGGTTTTGGACACGTGAGTTCTGCATGTAGAAGGCCCGAAATATGTGGTAATTGTGGTTCCAATAGCCATGATAGTGACAATTGCTCGGATGACCCAAAGTGTTCCAATTGTGGTGGAGATCATCCGGCTCGTTCCTTTAACTGTCCAAAGTTTAAGGACGAGAAAGCAATTCTAGCAATTATGGCTAAGGATAAAGTCTCATTTTCAGAGGCGAAGAAAACTTTCAAGAGCTCCAGAATAATTATTGAGGGAAAATCTTTTGCCGCTGTCGCGTCTAGCAGCAAGGCCTCTTGCCGCAACTGTGAAGAGCTGACAAAAACCGTAAAAGTTTTAACCGAACAAGTAGCTCAACTCTTATCTCTGTTTTCCGCTGGTAAGACTCCTGTTCCTATTACTAAAACATCCTCTTTCTCTGTAGACAACATTTCGAAAGACATTAAGTCAACTGCCGCTAAAACTCAAGCTTCAAAGTCACTTGTAACTAAAACTTCAAAACCTGCAAGTCCTGAGGTAATTCCATCATCTTCGAACTTGAGGACCCGAACCAAGTCACAAGTGCTAAAGCCTGCTTCGAAAAACGTTTCTCCTGGTCTAGCCTATTTTTTAAAAAAATCGAACACATATCCACCAGTAGTTGCGTCTAAGACTTCAGAAAAGAAGTTGATTAAAAGTACAGCTAAGCAAGAAAAAAAAACCAAAATTGGAGCCGCTTCAAAAGCGGCTTCTTCCAAAACAAACACATCTGCAGAGTCCGACTTAAATCACAGTAGTGATTCGATGTCGGTAGACTCTGATAAATCAAAAGTAGTAAATGACAAAAACGAACAGAACCCGCTACTATATTAATTTATTTTATTTCAATGTCTGCATTTCCAATTAATAACAATGTGATACAGTGGAATATTAATGGGATAAGAAGCCATATGGAAGATCTCAAAGTTCTTGTGCGAGATTCATCTCCTCTAATAATGTGTCTCCAAGAGACGCACTTCCATGAATCCCACACCTTCAATTTTAGGGGTTATTCTATTTTCAGAGCAGATTTCGTCACTGAGGAAAGAGCCAGAGGTGGCGTAGCCATATTGGTTCACAACTCTGTCCAGTCCATATCTGTCAATATAATAACTCCTTTACAAGCTGTTGCCGTTCAGATTACCGTTCCATTCAAAGTTACCGTCTGTTGCCTTTACTTGCCGCCTAGTTACAATTTCCAACATCATGAAGTATATGATTTAATATCTCAGTTGCCACAACCGATTTTATTGACAGGTGATTTTAACGCCCACCATACTTCATGGGGTTCCTTATCCTGTAACTCAAGGGGAATACGAATCGAAGGAATACGGTCAAACTTAGATTTGTGCCTTCTAAATGACGGTTCTCCGACTCATTTATCAGCATCTACTGGCGGATGGACAGTTGTCGATTTGTCATTTTGTAGTCCAGTTTTGGCAACAAAGTTTGAATGGTCGGTGTTACCAGATCTGTATGGCAGTGATCATACTCCCATTAATATTTCATTTTGTACTTTCGCTCATGTGCAACGACGCATGCCGCGTTGGATCATTAAAAGGCAAATTGGGAAGAATTTGCAAAAAGATTTGTATCACCAGACATTGAAATGAACTGCATTAACACGGTGGTTAAGAAATTCACCAATACGATTTTAAATGTAGCCGAGGATGTTATCCCTAAAACATCCGCATACCCACCACGTCCATCTGTTCCTTGGTGGAACGAGGACTGTAAGGAGGCTTTGCGTTTACGCCGAAAAGCACTACGGATATTCAACAAAAGCCCGACAGATGAAAATCTTGAGCGTTACAAAATCCTTCGAGCTAAAGCTCGAAGAATTTTTAGACAAAGTAGAAAGGAATCTTGGTCGCAATATATCGGAACAATATGCAGAACAACGCCAACATCTGTCGTCTGGAAGAAACTACGCTCTATATCTGGCCGTGTTCCATCCACGGAGTTGATGGGTCTTAAACAGCCGAATGGAGAGTTAGTTTCTCAGTGTTCCGATATTGTAAATTTATTAGGATCATCCTTTTCTAGCTATTCCTGTTCTACGGCGTATAACGCTGCTTTCGTAAATACAAAAGTGCAGTGGAACCATTGCCGTTCACCATCGGTACTTGTGACGACTCTCCTCTTAATAGGCTGTTTACTCTGCATGAGCTGGAATCTGCACTGTCTTCAACGAAGGACACAGCTCCCGGTCCTGACAACCTCGTATATTCCATGATCAAAAACCTTCCAACGTCAGGTAGGCTTGCCCTCCTCGAGATATACAATCGTATATTCGATGAACATACTTTCCTGACGCTTGGTTGGAAGCAATAGTAATTCCTATTCTTAAGCCAGGTAAAGATAAAACTGATGCAAGTAGCTATCGTCCGATTTCTCTTACCAGCGTTCTTTGCAAGCTGGTAGAAAAATGGTAAATCGTCGCCTTGTTTGGTATTTGAAACCAACAATTTACTTTGCAAAGACCAGTGCGGCTTTAGGCAAGGACGATGTTCTGTGGATCAATTAGTATCTTTAGAATCTGCAATATAAAATACGTTCCTCTTGCGTCAAACACTAGTAGCTATTTTTTTCGACCTAGAGAGGCATACGACATGGCTTGGAGAAGGGAATTTTGAACACATTAAAATCATGGGGTATACAGGGCAGGATTCTGCATTTTATCAAAAACTTCCTCAGTAATAGGTATTTCAAGGTGCGCCTTGGTAGTACGCTATCAGATCGCTTCTACTTAGAGAATGGTGTTCCACAGGGGAGTGTACTTAGTGTTACTCTGTTTGCTATTGCAATCAATAGCATAACGTCTAATGTACGGTCCCCTGTCAGATGTTCTCTCTTTGTAGACGATTTTGCTATTTACGTAAGCACTAGAAACATGGCAACAGCTGAAAGAACCCTTCAGCTGGTAATAAATAGGTTGCAGACCTGGACGAGAACTACTGGCTTTAAATTCTCCGCTGCTAAAACTCAGTGTATTGCTTTCAGTCGCCGTCGACAGATCCAGGCTCCGTCGTTATATCTTGATGGTATACAGCTTCGGACTTCTCCATCCGTTCGATTCTTGGGTCTAACACTCGACGAAAGGCTCTCGTGGAGCCCTCACGTGCGTGATTTAAAATTAAGATGTAATAAAATCCTCGATATGTTGAGGGTTCTTAGTGGATCTCGATGGGGCGCTGATAGGACTTGTATGCTCATGTTTTACCGTGCCGTAATTCGTTCACGAATTGATTATGGCAGCATTGCGTATTCATCTGCTAGACCATCGATTTTAAAGAAACTAGATCCCGTCCATAACTCAGCAATCCGCCTTGTTTCTGGTGCTTTCCGTTCAAGTCCCGTCGTGAGTATTCTCGCCGATGCTGGGGAACCTTCACTCGCTCGACGGAGACAGAAACTACAGTTAACGTATTTAAGCAATTTATCATCAAAATCATGGCACCCTGCTTTTAATACCGTTTTCAAAAATCAATTGGTGCGACAGTATGAAACTCGACCGAATGCTACTGCTCCTCTTGGTATTAGAACTTCCCGTATTTTTGATGACTTACGTATTGAACTACCCCCAATGTTTGAAAGGTCCTTTTGTCTTGTCCCTCCGTGGAAAATCAATATGCCGACCTTTGATTTCTCCTTGTGTGCATACCAGAAAGACAACACTGCTAACATTGTGTATCAACGTGAGTTTTTTCGACTGACTAGTTCATATCCATCTGCTAAATTTATTTTCACAGATGGCTCTAAGATGAATAACAATGTTGGGTGTGCATTTTACTCACTGGACGAAACGTATAAGTATGGATTACCCTCAACTTATAGTGTCTTTACAGCTGAACTCTTTACCATCTTAAAGGCTCTGAACACTATTGAATTCGATAGTTTGCATTTCGTAGTTTGTTCTGATTCAAAAAGTGCCCTCCAGGCAATCCGGGATATGTATTCGGTAAACCCTCTGGTTCAAGATATTCTGTGCTCTGTCCATAGACTTGAACTACGAGGTGCAAGAGTATCATTTATCTGGATTCCTGGTCACTGTGGAATATTTGGAAACACTGTAGCGGATAATGCGGCAAAGGAAGCAACTTTACATGCACTCAACGTGTATTCTTGTCTGACTTTCTTTGTCACGTAAAACATTTAATTCTTCTACAGTGGGAAAATGAATGGGCAGCTACAAGCAGTAACAAATTGAGGGTAATTAAAAATACTGTTCGTCCTTGGGGGTCGTCAATACGTGCAAGTCGTAGAGGAGAGGTGGTGATCACCCGCCTTCGCATCGGTCACTCCATGTTAACGCATGGATTTCTGATGGAACGCGGGGACCCACCTAAATGCGAGTTCTGTAGGGAAACCATCACAATAAGCATATATTGCTCGATTGTGATGGTTTCCAAAATGTGCGTTTTATGTGTGGTCTGAGCAACTGTTTGCAGACGATGTTGGGAGATAGTGCCTCGGCCGTTGACCGGGTTCTAGACTTCCTTCATCGTCTGAATGTTTTAAATAAAATTTAATTTATTGTATTTGTAATTTCTTGTGTTATTTTATTTATTTATTTTATTTAAAAACTTTATTTCTGTTGTTTTGTATTATTTTACGAATTGTTATTAAATTTTATTCATTATTTATTGTTATTTAGTTCTTAAGTGTATTAAATTACACTTAAGAAAGACTTAAATTTCTTCGGTATACCTGTTATCTAAATTTTTAATTTATTTTTACTGTTATAGTTTGTTGTTGTTGTTTTTGTTGTTGTTTTTTTCTTAAGTTAAATTTTGTTTAATTAATTTTTTTTATATACTTTAATCCTTCGTGACGGCGATGATAACCTGAACGGTTTTTCGCCCGGAAAAAAAAAAAAAGGATGATTTTTTGGATTTGATTTCTGGAGGTTTAGCAGTGGGACCTCCTTTAAGACTTTTTCCTATTTTTTTAACAGGTTTGTTTCCTGCAATGTTACAAATTTTATTTTTTTCCCCAACTGACGGAGGAGCAGTATTCGCTTTCTTTTTAAAAATACTCAAGGCCTGGAGGATCTTCTTGTCAACAGGCTTAAGTACCTGTGACTTAGACAGAAGTGGATTTTTTTGTACAGCCTTTTTGTAGTCTGACTTTTATCGGTTAAAGTTTTTACTGTATCAGGACTATGTGAAACTGAAGACACAGTCTTCTCTGGTGCAGAAGCAGGAGCAGGAGCAGAACCCTAGGAAAACAGGGCTAGCAGTTTAGCTATCTGATCAGTCAATGCTTTAACCGTTTTCGAGAGCTCGTTACAATTAGCACAGGATGACTGCTTAGAGCTTGATGAAGCAGTAGCAGCAGCAAATGATTTGCCTTCCACTGGAGATTGGGAAACCTTAAAAACCTTTTTCGCATCTGAAAAGGATAGTTTATCCTTTGCCATTATTGTGAGGATAGCTTTTTCTTCCTTAAATTTAGGCAGTTGAACGATCTAGCTGGGTGATCGCCCCCGCAATTCGAGCACTTGGTGTCATTTGTGCATCCGTCACTGCTATGGCCTTTACTTCCCACACTGGCCACATACCTCCGGCTTTGTACAAGAAGAACTCATATGTCCGAAGCACTGACATTTGAAGCAACGTCGAGGTTCGGAACATATGGTCGCACTGAAAGCCGTTGGTATCCGGCATAAATGAATTCAGGTAGTGTAGGTTTCCCAAAGGTTAGTATCAACGAGGGAGTTGATACCTTCTGCCCATTTATGCTGCTCATTATGCGTGTCACGTCAATCACGGACTCCGATGCTAGTTCCGTTTTTATCTCCTCGAGACTTACATGTAAAAGATCTCTACATGTAATAACCCCTTCGCTGAGTTCAAAGACCTGTGGGGTACCACAGATACCTTGACCAGGTCGAAGAAGGAGGTCATTTTCATCAACGAGCGGCTCTGTTTCTCATTTTTAGTTTCCACTAATAATGTTCCATTCTGTAACTTCTTAATAGAAGCTACAGAACCTGCTCTACCCGAAATCGCCTTATGTATAAGGAAGGGCGACGTCTTTGACAGATCTGCCCCTTCCTCCTGATTGCTAAACACTAAAAATTTTGGAGTTGGTAGTTCTGAAATTGAAGCTACCAACGATTCTACATCATGATTATCTGAACTGGAAGACTCATCAGATACAGTTGAACGATGTCTCTTCAACGAAATTTTGGCGTTTTTTGTTATTTCATCCATAGTTTGTTTTACCGAGCGATTCATGAACGAAGATGTTTCGAACAACTGGCACAGGGTGCACCCAGACGACCACCAGCAGCCCAGGATACTCGAACTAAAGCGAGAACCCCCAATAAAAAAAAAAAAAAAAAAATGGGGTGGGACCTCCAGATATCCTGGAGCCGAAATATATGGTCTGTCAGCACTCCAGAATATTTTAGGAATGGGTTCCGGTACACAGTTACGGTTCCCCAAACCCAAGTACCACTGGCAGCCGCCCTCTATGAACTCACAGAATGCAACCACTTGTTTCGATAGACTCAGCTATGGGCTCCGACACCCATAACTCAACGTTCATGTGCTTGCCAGACGCCTATAGGCTGCTCGGTCCCAGAACTTATCCCATCATAGGTCCTCGGCAGTGCTAGGCACACATCAGGTTCCACATACTTGGTCCCGCCAAAGGAAACCAAGTAGCATCGCCACTCCCAGACGTAACGGAACAAGTACAGCAAATCCTAAATGTATGTGTGTGTGTAAAGTGTTTAAATCGTAAGTGTAGTTCTGTAAGTGTAAGTGTGTGTTACACTCGGGTGCCGCGAGGTTCGTCTAGGTCCTCTCATTAGGTGCAGCTAGTCTGCACCCCCCTGCGGGTGTGTATGTGTTTGTGTGAGGGAGTGTGTTTGTGGATGTTGTGTGTTGTGTGTATGTGGAGTAAATGAGTGAAAGTAGAATGAGCTAGATGTATGGTGGAGTCGCTAAGCCCATCAGCTGCTCACGTCAGCTGCCTCCGCCGGCAAGTTTATTGGAATCCACAGACATTGAATCACTGCTGTGATTTAAGTCAGACTCCAATAGTTTTGGTTTTAATGAAGGTTCCGTCTTTAGACTTTTTCCCAATACCTTTTGCATTCGATAATATTTTGAACGCAATTTTTAAAAAAATAATGAAATAGTAAAAATAAATACTATATAAAAATAAAATCATCAAATTTCCTAGACAGGTTTTAATTTCTTATGATTCTCTTAACATCTCGTAATGACACTCTTCTTTAATTGTTAAAAAGTGCCTTTCTAAATTTAAAATTATGTATATTTGCAAGTTAGCTACTTGTGAGCGAGAATTTATCCACTCTCGAAACGTCATTTTATTGTTTCATTGACACAAATGATGACAAATATCAAATACATTTGTCGTAGTGAACCAGTTTTGCGTGGTTTTTTAATGGGGCACGGTGACTTACTTCAGTGTGCACTTTATGAGGTGAACGTGAAACACGTACTGCGTCAAACTGCGTCGTTCCAAAATATGAGCTCAACTTCTAGCTTATTTTTTTTCCGGCGAAAAAACGTTAAGTTTATCATCTCCGTCACGCAAAATGAAAGTATAAAAAAAATTAACAAAATTTACTTATATAAGAAAATAAAACTACAACAAACTAACAAACTATAATAGTAAAAATAAATTTAACAAACAAATTAAATAAACAATATCAAATACTTAACAACTAAATAACAATGAATAAAACTGAATAACAATTGGTAAAATTATGTATATAAAAATAACAGAAATAAAGTTATTTAGATAAAATAAGTAAATAAAAAAACACAAGAAATAACAAATATATAATTTAAATTTTATTTAAAAACATTCAGACGATGAAGGAAG
>JAJIZJ010000020.1:0-22454 GCA_022606455.1 Callitettix versicolor | reverse complement strand
AAAAGGGCGCGTTCAAAGGAGAAACAGACGTACCAACGACGAATGGCATTGCTTCTTGAGTATTTTTGAAAAGACAAAACCATTGCTATAGGAAGTACACGAAGAATAATCTGCAAAATATAAACTCAATGTATTAACAATATCTCGAGGATCAAAACTTATTATTCCGTTCCGTTGTTTGATGCCCATCAAGGAGTTGATGGAGATGAACCAGAAACGGAACGGAGTTTCTTTCAAACAGTTGATACTGGTGTTGTTCTTGATACTGTGTTAATATACTGGGTCCAAGAATTTTTTCTACTTTGTCTAAATATTCTACGAGCTCTAGCTCGGAACATTTTTGAACCTTCTTAGAGCTCGTCTACGTAAAAGCAAGGCATTCTTACAGTCCTCAGTCCACCAAGGAACGGAGGGACGAGATTGATGAGTCGAGGTTTGAGGAATAGTTTTATGTGCTACATCTAAAATATTTTCAGTTAAAGTTTGTACTATTTTATTAATAGAGTTAAAATCTTCAATGTCAGGTGATACAAATTGCTCTGTGAAATCCACCCATTGTGCCTTTTGTAGAATCCACCGCGGAGGGCGTTGATTCGGACGGTGGAATGTACAAAGTGAAACATTAATCGGAGTATGATCGCTGCCGTAAAGATCAGACATCGCCGACCATTCGAACTTCGTTGCCAAAATTGGACTGCAAAAAGTCAAATCAACGACTCTCCAACCACCTGTAGAAGACGATAAGTGTGTTGGGGAACCATTATTTAAAAGACATAGATCTAATGTAGTCCTTATATTGTCAATTCGGTTTCCTCGTGAGTTACATGTAGTAGAGCTCCACGATGTGTGTGTGGTAGAATGAGCTAGAGGTATGGTGGGGTCGCTATGCCCATCAGCTGCTCACTAACAGCTGCCTCCGCCGGCGTTTTCCAATCCCATACATGCTAACGCCAGTCGGTGTATGCCATACATCCCCATACAGGACCATAAGAGGGAACACAGATGAGCGCCAGAACTTCGCAGTGCCTACGTTACAATTTTGTTCTTTTTTTAAAATCGTAAAAAATAGCAAAATTGCTAAAAAGGGTATTTTTTAATGGCTTAGTCACTAAAAAAGATTCAATAAAAATAATTACTTAAATAAAAAAACAACTGTTAAAATACAAAATACAAAAAATTAAAATAAATAAAAATCTGAAATACAGTTGATTTAAAAAGATGAAAACCAGGTATTAGAATTAATGTTGAAGAGTATTTTCCGAGTATTTAGTTAATACATTATGAATTTATAAGTTAAGTTCATACAATAAATGCAGTCGGGGGCTGTCCAAAAAGAGTCCTTTGATTAAAAAAAGGTGTGCTCTTTTTAAGACCCTTGTTCGCTGTCTTACAAAGATGGTCACTAAAACAGACGCTAATAAACGGTGAAAATACAAAGCGTAAAAAACTTTTAGATCAAAAAATATGTTTTTTTAATAGAGTATAATGTGTACGCCTACAATACGTATGTCATATTACGCAAGTGCCCATTAAAAATAATTTGTTTCTAGTTAGTATTGGAACGATACCAAAGTACTTCTCTAGATTAATTTTTCTAACTTTTCACCATATAAATATTGCATTTTAATTAACATTATTTGATTTTTTTTTTTTTTTTTTTTTTTTTTTTTCGGCGAAAAACCGTTCGGGTTATCATCGCCGTAACGAAAATGAAAGTACATAAAACAAAATTTAAACAAAATTTTACGTAAGAATAAAACAACAACAACAAACTATAACATTAAAATAAATTAAAAATTTAGATAACAGGTATAGATTATATTACACTTAAGAACTAAATAACAATAAATAATCAATAAAATTTAATAACATTTCTTAAAACTATGCATAAACATAACAGAAATAAAGCTTTTAGATAAAATAAATAAATAAATAACACAAGAAATAACAACTATATAAATTAAATTTTATTTAAAACATTCAGACGATGAAGGAAGTCTAGAACCCGGTCAACGGCCGAGGCACTATCTCCCAACATCGTCTGCAAACAGTTGCTCAGACCACACATAAAACGTACATTTTGGAAACCATCACAATCGAGCAATATATGTCTTATTGTGATGGTTTCCCTACAGAACTCGCATTTAGGTGGGTCCCCGCGTTCCATCAGAAATCCATGCGTTAACATGGAGTGACCGATGCGAAGGCGGGTGATCACCACCTCTTCTCTACGACTTGCACGTATTGACGACCCCCAAGGACGAACTGTACTTTTGATTACCCTCAATTTGTTACTGCTTGTAGCTGCCCATTCATTTTCCCACTGTAGATGAATTAAATGTTTTACGTGACAAAGGAAGTCAGACACGAATACACGTTGAGTGCATGGCGGAAGAAAAGTTGCTTCCTTTGCCGCATTATCCGCTACAGTGTTCCCAAATATTCCACAGTGGCCAGGAATCCAGATAAATGATACTCTTGCACCTCGTAGTTCAAGTCTATGGACAGAGCACAGAATATCTTGAACCAGAGGGTTTACCGAATACATATCCCGGATTGCCTGGAGGGCACTTTTTGAATCAGAACAAACTACGAAATGCAAACTATCGAATTTAATGGTATTCAGAGCCTTTAAGATGGCAAAGAGTTCGGCCGTAAAGACACTACAAATTGAGGGTAATCCATAATTATATGTTTCGTCCAGTGAGTAAAATGCACACCCAACATTGTTATTCATCTTAGAGCCATCTGTGAAAATAAATTTAGCAGATGGATATGAACTAGAAAGTCGAAAAACTCACGTTGATACGCAATGTTAGGTGTGTTGTCTTTCTGGTATGCACACAAGGAGAAATCAAATGTCGGCATATTGATTTTCCATGGAGGGACAAGACAAAAGGACCTTTCAAACATTGGGGTAGTTCAATACGTAAGTCATCAAAAATACGGGAAGTTCTAATACCAAGAGGAGCAGTAGCATTCGGTCGAGTTTCATACTGTCGCACCAATTGATTTTTGAAAACTGTATTAAAAGCAGGGTGCCATGGTTTAGATGATAAATTGCTTAAATAAGTTAACTGTAGTTTCTGTCTCCGTCGAGAGAGTGAAGGTTCCCAGCATCGGCGAGAATACTCACGACGGGACTTGAACGGAAAGCACCAGAAACAAGGCGGATTGCCGAGTTATGGACGGGATCTAGTTTCTTTAAAATCGATGGTCTAGCAGATGAATAAACAATGCTGCCATAATCAATTCGCGAACGAATTACGGCACGGTAAAACATCAGCATACAGGTCCTATCAGCACCCCATCGAGACCCACTAAGAACCCTCAACATATCCAGGATTTTATTACATCTTAATTTTAAATCACGCACGTGAGGGCTCCACGAGAGCCTTTCGTCGAGTATTAGACCCAAGAATCGAACGGATGGAGAAGTCCGAAGCTGTATACCATCAAGATATAACGACGGAGCCTGGATCTGTCTACGGCGACTGAAAGCAATACACTGAGTTTTAGCAGCGGAGAATTTAAAGCCAGTAGTTCTCGTCCAGGTCTGCAACCTATTTATTACCAGCTGAAGGGTTCTTTCAGCTGTTGCCATGTTTCTGGTGCTTACGTAAATAGCAAAATCGTCTACAAAGAGAGAACATCTGACAGGGGACCGTACATTAGACGTTATGCTATTAATTGCAATAGCAAAGAGAGTAACACTAAGTACACTCCCCTGTGGAACACCATTCTCTAAGTAGAAACGATCTGATAGCGTACTACCAAGACGCACCCTAAAATACCTATTACTAAGGAAGTTTTGGATAAAATATAGAATCCTGCCTTGTATACCCCATGATTTTAAAGTGTTCAAAATTCCTCTTCTCCAAGCCATGTCGTATGCCTTCTCTAGGTCGAAAAAAGCTACTAGTGTTTGACGCAAGAGAAACGCATTTTGTATTGCAGATTCTAAAGACACTAATTGATCCACAGAACATCGTCCTTGCCTAAAGCCGCACTGGTCTTTGCAAAGTAAATTGTTGGTTTCAAATACCAAACAAGGCGACGATTTACCATTTTTTCTACTAGCTTGCAAAGAACGCTGGTAAGAGAAATCGGACGATAGCTACTTGCATCAGTTTTATCTTTACCTGGCTTAAGAATAGGAATTACTATTGCTTCCAACCAAGCGTCAGGAAAGTATGTTCATCGAATATACGATTGTATATCTCGAGGAGGGCAAGCCTACCTGACGTTGGAAGGTTTTTGATCATGGAATATACGAGGTTGTCAGGACCGGGAGCTGTGTCCTTCGTTGAAGACAGTGCAGATTCCAGCTCATGCAGAGTAAACTGACTATTAAGTGGAGAGTCGTCACAAGTACCGATGGTGAACGGCAATGGTTCCATTGCGCTTTTGTATTTACAAAAGGCAGCGTTATACGCCGTAGAACAGGAATAGCTAGCAAAAGATGATCCTAGTAAATTTACAATATCGGAACACTGAGAAACTAACTCTCCATTCGGCCGTTTAAGACCGATCAACTCCGTGTATGGAACACGGCCAGATATAGAGCGCAGTTTCTTCCAGACGACAGATGTTGGCGTTGTTCTGCATATTGTTCCGATATATTGCGACCAAGATTCCTTTCTACTTTCTCTAAAAATTCTTCGAGCTTTAGCTCTAAGAATTTTGTACCGCTCAAGATTTTCATCTGTCGGGCTTTTGTTGAATATCCGTAGTGCTTTTCGGCGTAAACGCAAAGCCTCCTTACAGTCCTCGTTCCACCAAGGAACAGATGGACGTGGTGGGTATGCGGATGTTTTAGGGATAACATCCTCGGCTACATTTAAAATTGTATTGGTGAATTTTTTAACCACTGTGTTAATGCAGTTCACTTCAATGTCTGGAGGTACAAATCTTTTAGCAAAGTCTTCCCAATTTGCCTTTTTAAGGATCCATCGCGGCAGGCGTCGTTGCACATGACCGAAAGTACAAAATGAAATATTAATGGGAGTATGATCACTGCCATACAGATCTGGTAACACCGACCATTCAAACTTTGTTGCCAAAACTGGACTACAAAATGACAAATCGACAACTGTCCATCCGCCAGTAGATGCTGATAAATGAGTCGGGGAACCGTCATTTAGAAGGCACAAATCTAAGTTTGACCGTATTCCTTCGATTCGTATTCCCCTTGAGTTACAGGATAAGGAACCCCATGAAGTATGGTGAGCGTTAAAATCACCTGTCAATAAAATCGGTTGTGGCAACTGAGATATTAAATCATATACTTCATGATGTTGGAAATTGTAACTAGGCGGCAAGTAAAGGCAACAGACGGTAACTTTGAATGGAACGGTAATCTGAACGGCAACGGCTTGTAAAGGTGTCAATACATTAACGAGAACCGATTCAATAGAGTTATGAGTCAATATGGCAACACCGCCCTTGGCTCTTTCCTCCGTGATGAAATCGGCTCTGGCAATGGAATAACCCCTAAAACTGAAACTGTGAGATTGATGCAGGTGCGTTTCTTGAAGACACATTATCAATGGTGATAAATCTCTCACAAGAACTTTCAGATCCTCGATGTGGCATCTTACCCCATTAATATTCCATTGTATTAAATTATGCTTCATTCGATTTGTAACCATAAGAATATAATGAACTAGTATATGACAGGATTTGATATTGTTTTGTCATTTGTATCTACTTTAGGTTTATCCGAGTCCACTGACATCGAATCACTACTGTGACTGATGTCGGACTCTGTAGATAGTTTACATTTTGAAGGAGGCACTTTGGCAGGTGATCCTTCTTTTGAATTTTTATTAGTATTTTTTTTAACAGGTTTATTTCCTGTGTTTTTCTGCCCAACGACAGGTGGGCAGGTATTAGCTTTTTTTAGAAAGTAGGTTAGGTCTACAGGCACTTTTTTATTGTTACCTTTCATTACTTGTGACTTTGCTCGCAAACCCATACTGGAAGTAGAAGTAGGTGGCATTACTTTTACAGGTAATGGCTTCGTGGACTCAGTCACAAGAGGTTTAGATATTTTGTTACTGTTAGAGGCCTGGATTTTTCCAGCAGAACAATCCGATTTTTGACGACCAGTCAAATTAGAGATAGAAAGATCACTACTAGTAGAAATCAGAGCCACAAGGTGAGCTACTTGCTCCGATAATGCTTTCACAGTTTTGGTAAGCTCGTCGCAATTTACACAAGAGCCCTTGCTGCTGCTGGATGCAACAGCAGCAAAAGACCTACCTCAACCATTTGTTTTGCACTTTTAAATACCCTCTTAGCTTCTGAGAAGGATACCCTGTCTCTTGACATAATAGTGAGGACAGCTTTCTCGTCCTTAAACTTAGGGCAGTTAAAGGAACGAGCTTGATGAGCGCCTCCACAATTGGGACAATTAGGGTCATCTTTACAGTCCTCACTATTATGCTTCTCTGAACCACAATTACCACATACCTCAGGCTTCCGGCATGTAGAGCTCACGTGTCCAAAACCCTGGCATTTAAAGCAACGTCTAGGGTTTGGGACGTACGGTCTCACCGATAGCCGTTGGTACCCGGCATGTATATATTCTGGTAAGTTGGGTATTCCAAAAGTAACAATAAGGGAAGTAGTTGGTATTTTCTGCCCTTTCTCATTGCGCAAAATGCGACGGACGTCTATAATAGACTCGCTTGCCAGCTCTGATTTGATCTCCTCAAGATCTACATGGAGGAGATCTCTACAAGTAATTACCCCTTTGGCATGGTTTAAGGTCCTATGGGGTTCCACAGTTACCTTAACAGCATCATAAAAGGAGGTCATCTCTAATAGCGACTTGCTCTGCTTCTCGCTTTTGGTTTCGATTAGTAGCGTACCGTTTTGCAGTTTTTTTATGGACGCTACAGGACCAGCTTTTCCTATTACTGCCTTGTTGATAAGAAAGGGCGAAACTTTGGATAAGTCCGCACCTTCCACCGCGTTTTTCACCACTAAGAATTTAGGAGATGGCATCTGAGTAGTAACAGTATTCATCTCTTTTTCTTCATTATCACTCCCACTATTACATACAGACCTGTTCGACGAAGCCGAACGAGGCCTCTTTGTTCCGATTTTGGCGATTTGTTTTGAGGTTTCCATAATTGTTTTTACCGAGCGATTCATGAATGTTGATATCTCGAACAAATGGTACAGGGTGCACCCAAACGTCACCAGTAGCCCAGGATACTCGAACTAAAGCGAGAATCCCCAATAAATTGGGGGGGACCTCCAATATCCTGGAGCCGAAGTACTCCAGAATCTTAGGAATGGGTTCCGGTACAACGTTACGGTTCCCCAAACCCAAGTACCACTGGCAGCCGCTCTCCATGTACTCACAGAATGAAACCATTTGTATCGATAGACCCAATTATAGGCTCCGACACCCATAATTCAACACCCATGTGCTTGCCAGGCGCCTATAGGCTGCTCGGCCCCAGCACCTGTCCCATCAGCGGTCCTCGGCAGTGCTAGGCACACATCAGGTTCCACATACTTGGCCCCGCCAAAGGAAACCAAGCAGTATTGCCACTCCCAGACATAACGGAACAAGTACAGCAAATCCCTAAATGTACGTGTGAGTGTAAGGTGTTTAAATCGTAAGTGTAGTGTTGTGAGTGTGTGTGTTAGACACGGGTGCCGCGAGGCTCGTCCAAGTCCTCTCAATAGATGCAGCTAGTCTGCACCTCCCTGCGGGTGTATATGTGTTTGTGTGAGAGAGTGTGTGTGTATATATGTGGTGTGTATGTTGTGTGTATGTGGAGTAAATGAGTGAGAGTAGAATGAGCTAGAGGTATGGTGGGGTCGCTAAGCCCATCAGCTGCTCACGTCAGCTGCCTCCGCCGGCGCACCCAACATTGTTATTCATCTTAGAGCCATCTGTGAAAATAATATTATTTGAAGTAATCGTTAGTTAAATGAGGATAATTTTACAAGAAAATGTTATTTTCCATTTAGTCTTCACCCTAAGAGGGGTTATATAATAAATCCAATAGCTCTCTGGAAATATATAATTAATAGTCTAAATAAGTACAAAGTATAAAACACTGGTCACCAAATATTTCAACCCCTGAAATATAAGATAAAAATCATATTCACGAATAACTCTATAAAGAACTATATTATACAGTCTTTCACTGAATTCTGACACGTGATAACTTTTTAAAATTTTACCCTGAACGTAGATATATTTAAGGGTTGGTTGTTGAAATTATTACTATAATTTCTTTTAAGAAGTAGGTAATATTAGCCTAAATATTCAATTAATTAGTTTAGTTAAATATTAACTTTTTCTAAATTCATTAGAAATAATCTGGAAATATTTCATTAGTAAATATATAGTTTATAAAAAACTGGATCAGTTAAACAATTGCGACATAAAATTTTAATATTACCAATTCACACTTTATGATATCTTTTTTTTGTGTTTAACGTCCGACTATTGTGCACATTTGGGCTAATGCAGACGATGGGATGATTTTATAGCGTATGAAAATGCCAAGACCTCGCCGGGAATCGAACCCGAGTCTTCGGGGTGAAACTTTATGATATCCACGAACAACTATTATACCAAGTATTATGCCAGAGTTCATTTTCCGCTATAATCTCGGATCATACGTTCATTCTAATTACAGTTTAGTATGTTTTTTTTAAAATCGCTAAATCAGTTTTTTATAACATTGTATCTTTACTTGAATGCAAGAAAATCTGTGCGATTGGTTAGCTGCAAAATAGAGACCAGGAGGAGTCGTGGGAAGCGAAGGACACACTCAGTATCGCTGTTCCTGAGTCAGCAAAACGAAAAATTATTATGCTGATCAGTAAGATTCTACACCACTCTCAATAAGGCCGCACTTGTTCGATGCGATAAAAACGCCTTTATCGAATTCAAAGGTACAAAATATTCGCGTAGACATCACATGACATTCGAGTGGAAGGGGTAGAAATATTTTTGATTGGACGAACGTCAGCCTTGAACAACCGTTCCATCATTTACTACTCGAAACATCAGCACGTCATTTTCAGACGAGCACCGATCATGGAAGGACAAGGTAGTTCGGAGGATCCGAAAGTCAAGGATCTTTCTGATGCCACTATTAGAGAGATGCCGTATCGACAGCTTCAGCAGCTCGCAATGTCTATGAAGATTCCTGGGAACTTGAAGGTAATTCAAATTTCTTGATTAATTTTACAAATTTTTGTTAAAATATTTATTCAATACCTTTACATCCAAAGTTAGTTTTTCTATGGTTGTGTTAGATAAATGAGTAGAGTCGGGGGCACTTTAGAACCCGTGACATCATGTGGCGGGGGAAGGGGGTGACGTCATGTGGTGGGGTGTGAAGTCATGGTGGGGTTGTGACGTCATGGTAGGGTGTGACATCATGGTGGGGTGTGACGTCATGGTGGGGGGATCGCCCTTGCCTAAAACCACACTGGTCCTTAGAGTAAATTATTATTTTCTAAATACCAAACAAGACGGCGATTTACCATTTTCTCCACTACCTTGCATAGCACACTTGTAAGAGAAATAGGGCGGTAGCTGTTTGGATCAGTTTTATCTTTGCCTGGCTTAAGAATAGGAATCACTGTTGCTTCCAACCAAACATCAGGGAAAGAGTGTTCCTCAAACATACAATTGTATATCTTCAGGAGGGAAATCCTCCCCGATGTTGGAAGATTTTTAATCATGGAATATACAAGGTTATCAGGGCCTGGTGCTGAATCTGAAGAGGATGACAGTGCAGATTCCAGCTCTTCTATTGAAAAGGGCGCGTTCAAAGGAGAAACAGACGTACCAACGACGAATGGCATTGCTTCTTGAGTATTTTTGAAAAGACAAAAACCATTGCTATAGGAAGTACACGAAGAATAATCTGCAAAATATAAACTCAATGTATTAACAATATCTCGAGGATCAAAACTTATTATTCCGTTCCGTTGTTTGATGCCCATCAAGGAGTTGATGGAGATGAACCAGAAACGGAACGGAGTTTCTTTCAAACAGTTGATACTGGTGTTGTTCTTGATACTGTGTTAATATACTGGGTCCAAGAATTTTTCTACTTTGTCTAAATATTCTACGAGCTCTAGCTCGGAACCTTTTAGAACCTTCTTAGAGCTCGTCTACGTAAAAGCAAGGCATTCTTACAGTCCTCAGTCCACCAAGGAACGGGGACGAGATTGATGAGTCGAGGTTTGAGGAATAGTTTTATGTGCTACATCTAAAATATTTTCAGTTAAAGTTTGTACTATTTTATTAATAGAGTTAAAATCTTCAATGTCAGGTGATACAAATTGCTCTGTGAAATCCACCCATTGTGCCTTTTGTAGAATCCACCGCGGAGGGCGTTGATTCGGACGGTGGAATGTACAAAGTGAAACATTAATCGGAGTATGATCGCTGCCGTAAAGATCAGACATCGCCGACCATTCGAACTTCGTTGCCAAAATTGGACTGCAAAAAGTCAAATCAACGACTCTCCAACCACCTGTAGAAGACGATAAGTGTGTTGGGGAACCATTATTTAAAAGACATAGATCTAATGTAGTCCTTATATTGTCAATTCGGTTTCCTCGTGAGTTACATGTAGTAGAGCCCCACGATGTGTGTGTGGTAGAATGAGCTAGAGGTATGGTGGGGTCGCTATGCCCATCAGCTGCTCACTAACAGCTGCCTCCGCCGGCGTTTTCCAATCCCATACATGCTAACGCCAGTCGGTGTATGCCATACATCCCCATACAGGACCATAAGAGGGAACACAGATGAGCGCCAGAACTTCGCAGTGCCTACGTTACAATTTTGTTCTTTTTTTAAAATCGTAAAAAATAGCAAAATTGCTAAAAAGGGTATTTTTTAATGGCTTAGTCACTAAAAAAGATTCAATAAAAATAATTACTTAAATAAAAAAACAACTGTTAAAATACAAAATACAAAAAATTAGAAGAAATAAAGATCTGAAATACAGTTGATTTAAAAAGATGAAAACCAGGTATTAGAATTAATGTTGAAGAGTATTTTCCGAGTATTTAGTTAATACATTATGAATTTATAAGTTAAGTTCATACAATAAATGCAGTCGGGGGCTGTCCAAAAAGAGTCCTTTGATTAAAAAAAGGTGTGCTCTTTTTAAGACCCTTGTTCGCTGTCTTACAAAGATGGTCACTAAAACAGACGCTAATAAACGGTGAAAATACAAAGCGTAAAAACTTTTAGATCAAAAATATGTTTTTAATAGAGTATAATGTGTACGCCTACAATACGTATGTCATATTACGCAAGTGCCCATTAAAAATAATTTGTTTCTAGTTAGTATTGGAACGATACCAAAGTACTTCTCTAGATTAATTTTTCTAACTTTTCACCATATAAATATTGCATTTTAATTAACATTATTTGAAGTAATCGTTAGTTAAATGAGGATAATTTTACAAGAAAATGTTATTTTCCATTTAGTCTTCACCCTAAGAGGGGTTATATAATAAATCCAATAGCTCTCTGGAAATATATAATTAATAGTCTAAATAAGTACAAAGTATAAAACACTGGTCACCAAATATTTCAACCCCTGAAATATAAGATAAAAATCATATTCACGAATAACTCTATAAAGAACTATATTATACAGTCTTTCACTGAATTCTGACACGTGATAACTTTTAAAATTTTACCTGAACGTAGATATATTTAAGGGTTGGTTGTTGAAATTATTACTATAATTTCTTTTAAGAAGTAGGTAATATTAGCCTAAATATTCAATTAATTAGTTTAGTTAAATATTAACTTTTTCTAAATTCATTAGAAATAATCTGGAAATATTTCATTAGTAAATATATAGTTTATAAAAATTTTTTTTTTTTTTTTTTTTTTCCGCGAAAAACCGTTTGGGTTATCATCGCCGTAACGAGAAATGAAAGTACATAAAACAAAATTTAAACAAAATTTTACGTAAGAATAAAACAACAACAACAGACTAACATTAAAATAAATTAAAAATTTAGATAACAGGTATAGATTATATTACACTTAAGAACTAAATAACAATAAATAATCAATAAAATTTAATAACATTTCTTAAAACTATGCATAAACATAACAGAAATAAAGCTTTTAGATAAAATAAATAAATAAATAACACAAGAAATAACAACTATATAAATTAAATTTTATTTAAAACATTCAGACGATGAAGGAAGTCTAGAACCCGGTCAACGGCCGAGGCACTATCTCCCAACATCGTCTGCAAACAGTTGCTCAGACCACACATAAAACGTACATTTTGGAAACCATCACAATCGAGCAATATATGTCTTATTGTGATGGTTTCCCTACAGAACTCGCATTTAGGTGGGTCCCCGCGTTCCATCAGAAATCCATGCGTTAACATGGAGTGACCGATGCGAAGGCGGGTGATCACCACCTCTTCTCTACGACTTGCACGTATTGACGACCCCCAAGGACGAACTGTACTTTTAATTACCCTCAATTTGTTACAGCTTGTAGCTGCCCATTCATTTTCCCACTGTAGAAGAATTAAATGTTTTACGTGACAAAGAAAGTCAGACACTATTACACGTTCAGTGCATGGCAGCATAAAAGTTGCTTCCTTTGCCGCATTATCCGCTACAGTGTTTCCTAATATTCCACAGTGGCCAGGAATCCAGATAAATGATACTCTTGCACCTCGTAGTTCAAGTCTATGGACAGAGCACAGAATATCTTGAACCAGAGGATTTACCGAATACATATCCCGGATTGCCTGGAGGGCACTTTTTGAATCAGAACCAACTACGAAATGCAAACTATCGAATTCAATAGTGTTCAGAGCCTTTAAGATGGCAAAGAGTTCGGCTGTAAAGACACTACAAGTTGAGGGTAATCCATACTTATACGTTTCTTCCAGTGAGTAAAATGCGCACCCAACATTGTTATTCATCTTAGAGCCATCTGTGAAAATAAATTTAGCAGATGGATATGAACTAGTCAGTCGAAAAAACTCACGTTGATACACAATGTTAGGAGTGTTGTCTTTCTGGTATGCACACAAGGAGAAATCAAAGGTCGGCATATTGATTTTCCACGGAGGGACAAGACAAAAGGACCTTTCAAACATTGGGGTAGTTCAATACGTAAGTCATCAAAAATACGGGAAGTTCTAATACCAAGAGGAGCAGTAGCATTCGGTCGAGTTTCATACTGTCGCACCAATTGATTTTTGAAAACTGTATTAAAAGCAGGGTGCCATGGTTTAGATGATAAATTGCTTAAATAAGTTAACTGTAGTTTCTGTCTCCGTCGAGAGAGTGAAGGTTCCCCAGCATCGGCGAGAATACTCACGACTGGACTTGAACGGAAAGCACCAGAAACAAGGCGGATTGCAGAGTTATGGACGGGATCTAGTTTCTTTAAAATCGATGGTCTAGCAGATGAATAAACAATGCTGCCATAATCAATTCGCGAACGAATTACGGCACGGTAAAACATCAGCATACAGGTCCTATCAGCACCCCATCGAGACCCACTAAGAACCCTCAACATATCCAGGATTTTATTACATCGTAATTTTAAATCACGCACGTGAGGGCTCCACGAGAGTTTTTCGTCGAATATTAGACCCAAGAATCGAACGGATGGAGAAGTCCGAAGCTGTATACCATCAAGATATAACGACGGAGCCTGGATCTGTCGACGGCGACTGAAAGCAATACACTGAGTTTTAGCAGCGGAGAATTTAAAGCCAGTAGTTCTCGTCCAGTTCTGCAACCTATTTATTACCAGCTGAAGGGATCTTTCAGCTGTTGCCATGTTTCTGGTGCTTACGTAAATAGAAAAATCGTCTACAAAGAGAGAACATCTGACAGGGGACCGTACGTTAGACGTTATGCTATTGATTGCAATAGCAAACAGAGTAACACTAAGTACACTCCCCTGTGGAACACCATTCTCTAAGTAGAAGCGATCTGATAGCGTATTACCAAGACGCACCCTAAAATACCTATTACTAAGGAAGTTTTGGATAAAATACAGAATCCTGCCTTGTATACCCCATGATTTTAAAGTGTTCAAAATTCCCTTCTCCAAGCCATGTCGTATGCCTTCTCTAGGTCGAAAAAAACAGCTACTAGTGTTTGACGCAAGAGAAACGCATTTTGTATTGCAGCTTCCAAAGACACTAATTGATCCACAGAACATCGTCCTTGCCTAAAGCCGCACTGGTCTATGCAAAGTAAATTGTTGGTTTCCAAATACCAAACAAGGCGACGATTTACCATTTTTTCTACCAGCTTGCAAAGAACGCTGGTAAGAGAAATCGGACGATAGCTACTTGCATCAGTTTTATCTTTACCTGGCTTAAGAATAGGAATTACTATTGCTTCCAACCAAGCGTCAGGGAAAGTATGTTCATCGAATATACGATTGTATATCTCGAGGAGGGCAAGCCTACCTGACGTTGGAAGGTTTTTGATCATGGAATATACGAGGTTGTCAGGACCGGGAGCTGTGTCCTTCGTTGAAGACAGTGCAGATTCCAGCTCATGCAGAGTATTTTTTTTTTTTTTTTTTTTTTTTTTTTTTTTTTTTTCGGCGAAAAACCGTTCGGGTTATCATCGCCGTAACGAAAAATGAAAGTACATAAAACAAAATTTCAACAAAATTTTACGTAAGAATAAAACAACAACAACAAACTATAACATTAAAATAAATTAAAAATTTAGATAACAGGTATAGATTATATTACACTTAAGAACTAAATAACAATAAATAATCAATAAAATTTAATAACATTTCTTAAAACTATGCATAAACATAACAGAAATAAAGCTTTTAGATAAAATAAATAAATAAATAACACAAGAAATAACAACTATATAAATTAAATTTTATTTAAAACATTCAGACGATGAAGGAAGTCTAGAACCCGGTCAACGGCCGAGGCACTATCTCCCAACATCGTCTGCAAACAGTTGCTCAGACCACACATAAAACGCACATTTTGGAAACCATCACAATCGAGCAATATATGTCTTATTGTGATGGTTTCCCTACAGAACTCGCATTTAGGTGGGTCCCCGCGTTCCATCAAAAATCCATGCGTTAACATGGAGTGACCGATGCGAAGGCGGGTGATCACCACCTCTTCTCTACGACTTGCACGTATTGACGACCCCCAAGGACGAACAGTATTTTTAATTACCCTCAATTTGTTACAGCTTGTAGCTGCCCATTCATTTTCCCACTGTAGAAGAATTAAATGTTTTACGTGACAAAGAAAGTCAGACACTATTACACGTTCAGTGCATGGCAGCATAAAAGTTGCTTCCTTTGCCGCATTATCCGCTACAGTGTTTCCTAATATTCCACAGTGACCAGGAATCCAGATAAATGATACTCTTGCACCTCGTAGTTCAAGTCTATGGACAGAGCATAGAATATCTTGAACCAGAGGGTTTACCGAATACATATCCCGGATTGCCTGGAGGGCACTTTTTGAATCAGAACAAACTACGAAATGCAAACTATCGAATTCAATAGTGTTCAGAGCCTTTAAGATGGCAAAGAGTTCGGCTGTAAAGACACTACAAGTTGAGGGTAATCCATACTTATACGTTTCGTCCAGTGAGTAAAATGCGCACCCAACATTGTTATTCATCTTAGAGCCATCTGTGAAAATAAATTTAGCAGATGGATATGAACTAGTCAGTCGAAAAAACTCACGTTGATACACAATGTCAGGAGTGTTGTCTTTCTGGTATGCACACAAGGAGAAATCAAAGGTCGGCATATTGATTTTCCACGGAGGGACAAGACAAAAGGACCTTTCAAACATTGGGGTAGTTCAATACGTAAGTCATCAAAAATACGGGAAGTTCTAATACCAAGAGGAGCAGTAGCATTCGGTCGAGTTTCATACTGTCGCACCAATTGATTTTTGAAAACTGTATTAAAAGCAGGGTGCCATGGTTTAGATGATAAATTGCTTAAATAAGTTAACTGTAGTTTCTGTCTCCGTCGAGAGAGTGAAGGTTCCCCAGCATCGGCGAGAATACTCACGACGGGACTTGAACGGAAAGCACCAGAAACAAGGCGGATTGCAGAGTTATGGACGGGATCTAGTTGCTTTAAAATCGATGGTCTAGCAGATGAATAAACAATGCTGCCATAATCAATTCGCGAACGAATTACGGCACGGTAAAACATCAGCATACAGGTCCTATCAGCACCCCATCGAGACCCACTAAGAACCCTCAACATATCCAGGATTTTATTACATCTTAATTTTAAATCACGCACGTGAGGGCTCCACGAGAGCCTTTCGTCGAGTATTAGACCCAAGAATCGAACGGATGGAGAAGTCCGAAGCTGTATACCATCAAGATATAACGACGGAGCCTGGATCTGTCGACGGCGACTGAAAGCAATACACTGAGTTTTAGCAGCGGAGAATTTAAAGCCAGTAGTTCTCGTCCAGTTCTGCAACCTATTTATTACCAGCTGAAGGGATCTTTCAGCTGTTGCCATGTTTCTGGTGCTTACGTAAATAGCAAAATCGTCTACAAAGAGAGAACATCTGACAGGGGACCGTACGTTAGACGTTATGCTATTGATTGCAATAGCAAACAGAGTAACACTAAGTACACTCCCCTGTGGAACACCATTCTCTAAGTAGAAGCGATCTGATAGCGTATTACCAAGACGCACCCTAAAATACCTATTACTAAGGAAGTTTTGGATAAAATACAGAATCCTGCCTTGTATACCCCATGATTTTAAAGTGTTCAAAATTCCCCTTCTCCAAGCCATGTCGTATGCCTTCTCTAGGTCGAAAAAAAAAACAGCTACTAGTGTTTGACGCAAGAGAAACGCATTTTGTATTGCAGCTTCCAAAGACACTAATTGATCCACAGAACATCGTCCTTGCCTAAAGCCGCACTGGTCTTTGCAAAGTAAATTGTTGGTTTCAAATACCAAACAAGGCGACGATTTACCATTTTTTCTACCAGCTTGCAAAGAACGCTGGTAAGAGAAATCGGACGATAGCTACTTGCATCAGTTTTATCTTTACCTGGCTTAAGAATAGGAATTACTATTGCTTCCAACCAACTGTCAGGGAAAGTATGTTCATCGAATATACGATTGTATATCTCGAGGAGGGCAAGCCTACCTGACGCTGGAAGGTTTTTGATCATGGAATATACGAGGTTGTCAGGACCGGGAGCTGTGTCCTTCGTTGAAGACAGTGCAGATTCCAGCTCATGCAGAGTAAACAGACTATTAAGTGGAGAGTCGTCAGAAGTACTGATGGTGAACAGCAATGGTTCCATTGCGCTTTTGTATTTACAAAAGGCAGCGTTATACGCCGTAGAACAGGAATAGCTAGCAAAAGATGATCCTAGTAAATTTACAATATCGGAACAATGAGAAACTAACTCTCCATTCGGCCGTTTAAGACCCATCAACTCCGTGGATGGAACACGGCCAGATATAGAGCGCAGTTTCTTCCAGACGACAGATGTTGGCGTTGTTCTGCATATTGTTCCGATATATTGCGACCAAGATTCCTTTCTACTTTGTCTAAAAATTCTTCGAGCTTTAGCTCTAAGAATTTTGTACCGCTCAAGATTTTCATCTGTCGGGCTTTTGTTGAATCTCCGTAGTGCTTTTCGGCGTAGACGCAAAGCCTCCTTACAGTCCTCGTTCCACCAAGGAACAGATGGACGTGGTGGGTATGCGGATGATTTAGGGATAACATCCTCGGCTGCGTGTAAAATCGTATTTGTGAATTTCTTAACCACTGTGTTAATGCAGTTCACTTCAATGTCTGCAGGTACAAATCTTTTGCAAATTCTTCCCAATTTGCCTTTTAAGGATCCAACGCGGCAGGCGTCGTTGCACATGAGCGAAAGTACAAAATGAAATATTAATGGGATTATGGTCACTGCCATACAGATCTGGTAACACCGACCATTCAAACTTTGTTGCCAAAACTGGACTACAAAATGACAAATCGACAACTGTCCATCCGCCAGTAGATGCTGATAAATGAGTTGGAGAACCGTCATTTAGAAGGCACAAATCTAAGTTTGACCGTAGTTCTTCGATTCGTATTCCCCTTGAGTTACAGGATAAGGAACCCCATGAAGTATGGTGAGCGTTAAAATCACCTGTCAATAAAAAAGGTTGTGGCAACTGAGATATTAAATCATATACTTCATGATGTTGGAAATTGTAACTAGGCGGCAAGTAAAGGCAACAGACGGTAACTTTGAATGGAACGGTAATCTGAACGGCAACAGCTTGTAAAGGAGTTATTATATTGACAGATATGGACTGGACAGAGTTGTGAACCAATATGGCTACGCCACCTCTGGCTCTTTCCTCAGTGACGAAATCTGTTCTGAAAATAGAATAACCCCTAAAATTGAAGGTGTGGGATTCATGCAAGTGCGTCTCTTGGAGGCACATTATTAGAGGAGATGAATCTCGCACAAGAACTTTGAGATCTTCCATGTGGCTTCTTATCCCATTAATATTCCACTGTATCACATTGCTATTAATTGGAAATGCAGAGATTGAAATAAAATAAATTAATATAGCAGCGGGTTCTGTTCGTTTTTGTCATTTACTACTTTTGATTTATCAGAGTCTACCGACATCGAATCACTACTGTGATCAACAGACACAGAGTCACAACTGTGACTAATGTCAGACTCTGATGATTTTTGGTTTTGTTTGCAAGAGGTTTGGTAGTGGAACCTCCTTTAGAAGTTTTTCAGTTTTCTTTACAGGTTTGTTTACTGTGGCAGAATTTTTATTTTTAGGTCCAACTGTCGGTGGACAAGTGTTTGATTTTTTTTTTAAGAAATACTCTAGACCCGGAGTGGTTTTCTTATCAACGGGCGACGGGAGGTTTCTTAGTACTTGCGACGTTGTCATTAGAGGCTTCGTCACTGGAGATTTAGACTCTTTACATGAACTAGACCCAGAAGTAACTTTAGTAGGAGAAATCAATGAAGGACCTTTCTTAGCAACAGGAACCGAAATAGGTGTGACATTGGAGGATAACAGACTTAACAATTGAGCTACTTGATCCGTCAAAATTTTGACAGTTTTGGTTAGCTCATCACAATTCATACAAGATGATATTTTTGGATTAGATGTGACAGCTGCAAAAGATTTTCCATTGAGAACAGACATAGAGCTTTTGTGAACTCTCTTGGCTTCGGAGAAAGAAATCTTATCTTTGGCCATTATCGATAAAATTGACTTTTCTTCTTGAAACTTGGGGCAGTTTGGAGATCGGGCAGGATGCTCACCTCCACAGTTCACACAATATACATATTGAATTATATGTTCACAAATTGAATTATACATAAATGATTAATTTATCACAGGATTCGATTTACTTTCATCAGGTAATAATTTTGATGTATTATATTCTACAGACATCGAATCACTACTGTGACTGATGTCCGAGTCGGATGATTTTTTGGATTTGATTTGTGGAGGTTTAGCAGTGGGACCTCCTTTAAGACTTTTTCCTATTTTTTTAACAGGTTTGTTTCCTGCAATGTTAGAAATTTTATTTTTTCCCCCAACTGACGGAGGAGCAGTATTCGCTTTCTTTTTTAAAAAATACTCAAGGCCTGGAGGGATCTTCTTGAGATACCTCAACCAGATACCTTGACCAGGTCGAAGAAGGAGGTCATTTTCATCAACGAGCGGCTCTGCTTCTCATTTTTAGTTTCCACTAATAATGTTCCATTCTGTAACTTCTTAATAGAAGCTACAGAACCTGCTCTACCCGAAATCGCCTTATGTATAAGGAAGGGCGACGTCTTTGACAGATCTGCCCCTTCCTCCTGATTGCTAAACACTAAAAATTTTGGAGTTGGTAGTTCTGAAATTGAAGCTACCAACGATTCTACATCATGATTATCTGTACTGGAAGACTCATCAGATACAGTTGAACGAAGTCTCTTCAACGAAATTTTGGCGTTTTTTGTTATTTCATCCATAGTTTGTTTTACCGAGCGATTCATGAACGAAGATGTTTCGAACAACTGGCACAGGGTGCACCCAGACGACCACCAGCAGCCCAGGATACTCAAACTAAAGCGAGAACCCCAATAAAAAAAAAAAAAAAAAAAAAAAAATTGAAAAATGAAGAAAAAAATGGGGGGACTCTCCAGATATCCTGGAGCCGAAATACATGGTCTGTCAGCACTCCAGAATATTTTAGGAATGGGTTCCGGTACATCGTTACGGTTCCCCAAACCCAAGTACCACTGGCAGCCGCTCTCTATGTACTCACAAAATGCAACCATTTGTTTCGATAGACCCAGCTATGGGCTCCGACACCCATAACTCAACATTCATGCGCTTGCCAAGCGCCTATAGGCTGCTCGGTTCCAGAACCTGTCCCATCAGAGGTCCTCGGCAGTGCTAGGCACACATCAGGTTCCACATACTTGGCCCCGCCAAAGGAAACCAAGCAGAATCGCCACTCCCAGACGTAACGGAACAAGCACAGCAAATCCCTAAATGTACGTGTGAGTGTGAAGTGTTTACATCGTAAGTGTAGTGCTGTAAGTGTAAGTGTCTGCTAGACTCGGGTGCCGCGAGGTTCGTCTAGGTCCTCTCACTAGGTGCAGCTAGTCTGCACCCCCCTGCGGGTGTGTAAGTGTTTGTGTGAGAGAGTGTGTTTGTGGATGTTGTGTGTTGTGTGTATGTGGAGTAAATGAGTGAGAGTTGAATGAGCTAGAGGTATGGTGGGGTCGCTAAGCCCATCAGCTGCTCACGTCAGCTGCCTCCGCCGGCGTTTTCCAATCCCATACATGCTAACGCCAGTCGGTGTATGCCATACATCCCCATACAGGACCATAAGAGGGAACACAGATGAGCGCCAGAACTTCGCAGTGCCTACGTTACAATTTTGTTCTTTTTTAAAATCGTAAAAATAGCAAAATTGCTAAAAAAGGGTATTTTTAATGGCTTAGTCACTAAAAAAGATTCAATAAAAATAATAACTTAAATAAAAAAACAACTGTTAAAATACAAAATACAAAAAATTAAAAGAAATAAAGATCTGAAATACAGTTGACTTAAAAAGATGAAAACCAGGTATTAGAATTAATGTTGAAGAGTATTTTCCAAGTATTTAGTTAATACATTATGAATTTATAATGTTAAGTTCATACAATAAATGCAGTCGGGGGCTGTCCAAAAAGAGTCCTTTGATTAAAAAAAGGTGTGCTCTTTTTAAGACCCTTGTTCGCTGTCTTACAAAGATGGTCACTAAAACAGACGCTAATAAACGGTGAAAATACAAAGCGTAAAAAACTTTTAGATCAAAAAATATGTTTTTTTAATAGAGTTTAATGTGTACGCCTACAATACGTATGTCATATTACGCAAGTGCCCATTAAAAATAATTTGTTTCTAGTTAGTATTGGAACGATACCAAAGTACTTCTCTAGATTAATTTTTCTATCTTTTCACCATATAAATATTGCATTTTAATTAACATTATTTGAAGTAATCGTTAGTTAAATGAGGATAATTTTACAAGAAAATGTTATTTTCCATTTAGTCTTCACCCTAAGAGGGTTATATAATAAATCCAATAGATCTCTGGAAATATATAATTAATAGTCTAAATAAGTACAACGTATAAAACACTGGTCAACAAATATTTCAACCCCTGAAATATAAGATAAAAATCATATTCACGAATAACTCTATAAAGAACTATATTATACAGTCTTTCACTGAATTCTGACACGTGATAACTTTTTAAAATTTTACTCTGAACGTAGATATATTTAAGGGTTGGTTGTTGAAATTATTACTATAATTTCTTTTAAGAAGTAGGTAATATTAGCCTAAATATTCAATTAATTAGTTTAGTTAAATATTAACTTTTTCTAAATTCATTAGAAATAATCTGGAAATATTTCATTAGTAAATATATAGTTTATAAAAAACTGGATCAGTTAAACAATTGCGACATAAAATTTTAATATTACCAATTCACACTTTATGATATCTTTTTTTTGTGTTTAACGTCCGACTATTGTGCACATTTGGGCTAATGCAGACGATGGGATGATTTTATAGAGTATGAAAATGCCAAGCCCTCGCCGGGAATCGAACCCGAGTCTTCGGGGTGAAACTTTATGATATCCACGAACAACTATTATACCAAGTATTATGCCAGAGTTCATTTTCCGCTATAATCTCGGATCATACGTTCATTCTAATTACAGTTTAGTATGTTTTTTTTAAAATCGCTAAATCAGTTTTTTATAACATTGTATCTTTACTTGAATGCAAGAAAATCTGTGCGATTGGTTAGCTGCAAAATAGAGACCAGGAGGAGTCGTGGGAAGCGAAGGACACACTCAGTATCGCTGTTTCT
>JAJIZJ010000069.1:0-21733 GCA_022606455.1 Callitettix versicolor | reverse complement strand
AAAGTGTCTTAAGGGAGAGCGCTCATGTCCAGAAGAAATACTAAGTCTGAAAATGATAATCAAAATCACCTCAATTAAATGAAGAAGGCACTCAATGGTACACATATGAAGACAAAAAAGACAGGCCCATCAAGGTAATGGCTAGGGGTTTACACCCTACTTGTACTAAAGATAAAATAATCGAGGAAATAACGCATAAGGCAGGGTTAAAAATATTAGATGCTGTCAACATTATCAAAAGAGAAAAAAAAGTAGAAAAAGATGGACAAGAAACAATTTGTAAAAGAGGGCTTCCATTATACATGCTCACATTTGATAATAAAGAAGATGTGGGGAAAATATATAATATCAAATCTATCCTTCATATGAGTGTCAAGATTGAGCCACTAAGGAAAACAACGAACTTGATACCACAATGTAAAAATTGTCAAGGATTTAATCATACAATGAAGTACTGCCATAGAGAATCCAGATGTGTAAAATGTACAGGCAAACATGCAACTTACCAGTGCACAACAAATAAAAATGTTCCACCAAAATGTGTAAATTGTGGAGGGGAACATCCTGCTAATTATCGTGGGTGTGAAGTTGCAAAGGAATTGCAAAAATCCGGAATAAAACTAGTAATCCTCAGCAAAGATTTCAAAAAGAAGAGGAAAAAGTATGACTTTATCGCGGATGATTAAAAGACCTGAGGAAAATAATGAGGACGAAAACAGGAGATTATACTCACAAGTGGTTCAGACTAGGCCTATTGAGGTTAAAAACGCAGAGAAAAATAATGTATTAGAAAAATACTAAGGAGGCTGGAGGATATAGAAAACGATTGGAAGCTAATGATAAGAAATTTGAGGAAGTATCCACAAACCTAGCAGATATTAACAGCTATTTTAAATGAAATAAATAAAACCTTCAGGATAGCAACCTGGAACGCAAATGGATTGTTACAACATATTCAGGAACTAGAAGTATTTTTGAATTCTGAAAAATTGATATATGCTTAATATCTGAAAGTCATTTTACGAAATCATCATATGTCAGAGTACGTGGCTATTGCTGCTATTCTGCTGTTCATCCAGCAGATAAGGCAAGAGGGGATCAGTATTACTTGTGAAGGATAACTTGCAACATTTTGAGGTCTTAAAATTGAAGAAGAATCTTTCCAGGTTATAGCCATCAGGATTCAAACTAATAAGTACAAAGAATATAACATTGGTGCTATATACTGTCCACCAAAATACAATTTAAAACAAGAGGATTTTGTGCAACTGTTTGAAAAACTGGGCAGCAATTATGTTGTTGGAGGCGACTTCAACGCTAAACATACATATTGGGGGTCAAGATTAATTAATCCTAAAGGAAAAGAATTATTAGCAGCAGGAACAGCACTAGGATGTGACTTTCACTCTGGGGTAGACCTACTTACTGGCCGACAGATACTAATAAGATACCTGATATTATAGATTTCTTTGTAACAAAAGGAATTTCAGAAAATTACATTTACGTGGAAGACATTGAGAGTCTCTCCTCAGATCATACACCAGTTCTAATGACAATCAGTGAATTTATAATTACAAACAAGGCATCAGCACCGACATTGACAAATGCTCGAACTAACTGGCCCCGGTTTAGCAGCCTGGTGGAAGAAGATATAAATTTAAATGTACCAATTAAAAATCCAATTCAGCTGGAAGAAGAACTAGACAGATTTACTGAAATTATACAACGTGCTGCCTGGAGGAGTACTCCTGTAAAACACAAACAAAGTTGTAAAGAAATCAATTACCCAGTTGAGCTAAGAGACTTGATAAAAGAAAAAGAAGGACAAGAAAATATTGGCAAATGAATCGGTTTCAGAGACAAAACAATGCTAAATAAGTTGTGTAACAAAATTAAATCCTTTATAAGAGAACTTAAGAATGACACAATTAACAGATTCTTAGAAGAGTTATCCTCACAAAAGGACGGAGAGTATTCTCTTTGGAAGGCCACAAAGGGAATTAAAAGACCTAAAACACAAGATTATCCAATTAGAAATGAGGACGGTACTTGGGCTAGAAGTGCTCAGCAAAAAGCTAATCTCTTCGCAAAATATTTAGAAGAAATATTTCTTCCACTGCCAAGGCAAACGTGCGAAGAAAGCATACCTCTGATAGAAAAACAGGATAATGTAAAAATAACTCCGGTGACACTTCAAGAATTAAAAAATGAAATTAATAAGTTAAAATCAAAGAAAGCTCCTGGATTTGATCTAGTTACTGGTATGATAGTTAAATCTCTACCAGAGAAAGGACTTAGGAAGTTACTTTACCTAATCAATGCAGCTTTAAGATTGAAGTATATTCCTCTTCAATGGAAGACAGCTGAAGTTATTATGATATTGAAACCAGGCAAACAACCAAATGATAAGACGTCATATAGGCCAATTTCGTTATTACCAACGATTTCCAAGTTATTTGAAAAGCTGTTGCTAAAAAGACTAAGGCCCATCATTGAAAACAGGAAACTTATCCCAGAACATCAATTTGGTTTCAGACGAAGGCATTCTACATTAGACCAAGTTCATAGGATCACAAATATTATAGAAAATTCTTTTGAGAAAAAGAAGTTTGTGCAAGTATATTTTTGGATGTAGCGAAAGCCTTCGATAAGGTATGGCATGAGGGCCTAATTTGGAAGCTGCAGAGAGATCTACCAAAACAATATTATGAAATTCTAAAGTCATATTTAACTGGTAGACATTTTCGAGTGAAATACGAAGGAGAATACTCGGAATTGAAGAAAATATCAGCTGGGGTTCCACAGGGTAGCGTTTTGGGACCTGTGCTTTACTTGCTGTACACAAGTGACCTTCCTACTGCAGATGATACAACCACTGGTACGTTCGCAGATGATACTGCAATCTTAGCTACGGGTAAGAAAATTGAAGAAGCTGTGATGAAGCTTCAACGAGCTACAGATGAGGTGTGCAAATGGACCAAAAAATGGCGCATTAGCCTGAACGAAACCAAGTCAGTGAATGTAAATTTTACAAATCTTAAGATAGATCATTCCATCCCAATTACAATAAATTCTATACCAATTCCCCAAGCTAACTCTGCTAAATATCTGGGAATGACCTTGGATGTGAAACTAAAATGGAAGGAACACGTAAAAAAGAAAAAGCAAGAATTGAATTTTAAATTTAGAAAATTGTATTGGCTAATTGGAAGACAATCCAAACTGTCAATTCATAATAAGTTATTAATATATAAACAGGTTTTAAAGCCAGTGTGGAACTATGGAATACAGTTGTGGGGCTGTACAAATAAGACGAATATTAACACAATTCAAGTTTTTCAAAATAAGGTACTTCGAAGCATTGTTGACGCACCATGGTATATACGAAATGACAACATTCATAGGGATTTGAATGTAGAGTTTGTCAGTGAAGAAATCAAAAAGCAAGCATTGAAGCATGGACACCGCATCTCACATCATGAATGCTCCGAGGTTCGGGGACTGATGGTTACACCTACGTCAGCTAGAAGACTGCAAAGAACTAAGCCTTCTGATTTGATTAGTAGAGAATAACCATTGGGTTATAACTCTAGATAAACGTACTATATTTACCGATTGTGTTCATAGAAATGTAAATTACTAGATGGGTTTCTGACTCAGTTGTAATATTATTAATAAAAAAAAAAAAAAAAAAAAATCACCTCACGACCGAAAAATATCTTCATATCATTCATAGACATAGAAATAGCATATGACTCAATAGATAGGGACACATTGATGGAAATACCGAGGCAATATGAATTCGATCATATGACACTAAACCTCATTAGGATGGCATTAAAGTGAAATTTCCAATGTGAAATTCCGAGGAGAGATCAGCAAACCTTTGAGATAAAGGTCATAGCAGGGCAACAGCCTGACACCGATGTAGTTTAATGTGGTTCTGGTTAAGATCATGAAAATGTTTTGGAAAAACAACGACTCCGGTGCTTTAATCGGAAGTAAAAATAAGAACATCAAACCAAAATGTCTAGCATGATTTGACACTCTTGGCTGAAAAAGAATTTAAATTTCCATCAATGTGTCTCTATGAAGATATCTTTCTTTCATGAGATGCAATACTTGATTATCATTTTCAGACTTAATATTTGTTCTGGACATGAGCAAATATTGAGGTTTTGGATCAATTATTGATCTAAAACAATTAGTGCTCTATTCATTTCGGAAAAACATTTGTATGTGACGTGTAAAAGCGATATGCCTCGGTAGTTATTTACCTCCGATTTCGACCCTTTTTTTATGCAGCGTCACTAGCCAGTCCTCCGGTACTTTTTCTTCCCTCCAGATATTCCGGAACAATTCTACCGCTTCAGTGATGAAGGCATAATAGGTTATCTTCCATACCTCCGCTATTACTCCGTCATAAAAACCAAGGTTCGTTTTCTTCTTTTATCTACGTCTGGGCAAACATCTAAACGGGAACTGAGAAATATACTAAGTACTTTTGGACTTACTTATTTACTAAGTACTTATTTATTTATTTTGGACTTATTACTAAGTACCTTATTACTTATTTCAAATTTAAAACACAGACTTCAGGTTACAAGTCACGATCACTGTCTGCAAAATAAGTAAGGAACTAGTAGACTAAAGTTACGGAATTCTGTAATAGCATGGTAATTGATGTGTCATTGTTAAAACGGGATAGACGTCTTTTTACCACAAATTATAATACTCATCTTAATCAAGGACAAAGAGCATATTATTTTTACTAGCAAAAACTTTGCAATCATTATTTTTTCATTTTTTTTTTTTTATAGGCCTACAGATGCTCAGGATTATTTTCCAAAGAACTACTTCAAATAACGTCTGTCTGTTTGTCTTTGTGTTTGTCACGAAATTCGTAAGTCGATAACGAGAAAAGGGTAGAATCGATTAACTTAAAATACTTTTGGCTTTACAAAACTGCTTGGAAATTGTTTCCCCGCTGTTTTTCTCAAAAATTGCAGGAAATAGAAAAAAATTACAAGGAAGGTTAAAATTTTCAAAAGTACCTATTTTTCTCAATTGTAGAAATATATTTGAAGAACAGATTCCCATTTTATTCTGAATCTGAATATTACACTGGAATTGAAAAACTTAATGGTTTTTTCGTCCTCAAAGGGCAAAAACCGTAAATTTTGAAATAATTGAATCTACAACATTTAAGGTTTCAAATAAAAAGTAAATATCCCTCTAAAATCGAATACCATTATAATTATGAGTTTTTAAAATTGTGATGACTGAAGTTTTGATAGTCAAACTACGAAGGAAACTGTATTAAATTCAAACATAGTTAACAAAATATGTATTATAAAATTCTTAGTGATTCCATGTTATATATAACAGTCACAAACAGTTAAAATAAAACTCACTACTTTCTTTGAAACAACCAGTTTTAATATCAAGCATTTCTACAAAATTGTACGTTTATGTAAAAAACCTAGTTCCTGAATATATGTATATATATATATATATATATATATATATATTGTTTTTTAAAGTTTTTGTTTGCGGATTGAAAATGAAAAAAATGTTTTTTTAAAGTTTTACTAATCTTTACTATTAGGTTCACTATTAGTTTTAAGTTTCAAACCGTTATAATAAAAAAAATATCAGTAACAAGTTATATGTATTTGTCACCGGTGATTTTTTTCACAATCACTACAGTCAAGTATTTTCACTGATATTACTACCTTTAATGCCCGTGATTTTTTATCACGGTCATTTAACCGGAACGGTCGCTGATCACGCAAGTAGCTAATAATGTCTGCCACTACCTACATATAGTTTAAATTAGGTTTATATGAGGCTCACTTTTTAAGAGCAAGCCTGTCCAAAAAATTAAGTCCATGTGAAAATTAGTACAAACACCAGAGAGCAAATAGTCTTGAATAAATATTATTGTTAACAGTGTAATATTCACCGACGAGAAGTTACACAAAATTGTATTTGTTGTGCAAGTTGCCAACCTCTCCTTATAGGAGCTAACTCTAAATTACAACATTTTCAGGCAGCACGTATTTTAGTTCCGCGTCACATGCAAGGACTTACTATTTCAGAAACAAGCGCTTTAGTTCGTAATAACACATGCAAAAAAACATGTGTTATTAAGCTTTAAAAGGTCAGTGGCGTGCGATATGAAACTCAAATAGCGGTAGACAGAACATCTAAATAATACAAAAAAGAGGTTTTGCAACTTGCACAACTTAAACTGTTTTCTTTAAACTCTCGTTGGTGTGTTATATGCTTCGAAGCATAATAGTTGTTCAGCATTAATGTAACCTCAACTTGAGTATTATAATTAAAATTATGGAGTACTGACCAGTATTTCTTTATATTTTGGACAGGCTTTCTTTTAAAGGGTAAGCCTCATTAATATATATATTTAACTTCAGATTCAAAATATTTTACTTAATACAAAATCTAGATAGCCGGACGTTAAACACAAAAAAAATCAATCACACTGTAATCAAATTATATAAATTAGTCTTATAATTTACCCCCCCCCCAGTTTATTTTTTGTATCTACAGATCAAAACTGGTAAGCAGATTTATATTATCAATATTAAGGTTCTTTAAACTTTGGTTCTATAAAGAATGTATTTTCAGAGTTAAAACATTTTACCCGACAGTTGCAGGGAGGGGTGCAACACTTATTCGACTATTTCAAAAAAAATTCGGGAGCACCCGATAAAGATAAATTTTTTGGTTACGATTACAATTTCTTCTGTCTGTTGTTCACTACGAACCGATTTGCATTTTAAATGGGAACTTTTTGTATATGTTAAATGCAATGTTTAGTGAGTTTTTTAGGCTACCTCAAACTTTCCATCGCCTATTAGAAACAATAAGTTGGCAGTAATTTTTTAAAAAAGAGTGCCTTCAAGAGCTTTAGCAGCTAAATAGATCCACTAACGGACAACGTATCTGAATAAATTTGTATTGTGATATATTAATTTTATTGGACAACATTTTAATTCCAGGGGTGTTGGCGGGTATTTAAGCTTTTGGCCAAACAGTCTCACTTATTTTACAGGATGCGTTACTATATTCTATTAATAACAAGAACTTGATTATTGGTATTTACTTATTCTCCGAAAAATACCGTAGCGTAGCCTAGATATTTAGTATTGTGTATAATTAAGTTTGTTAAAACATATTTAAATTATAATTAATACAGTTTAGGCTTAATAAAATTAATAGTAGCAATCTGTTTAAAACAATCTTTATTAGCTTTAATATTATCTAAATTTTTTAAATGCAAATTTGGGTTACTTCTGACGCCGTTTCACGTTTCCTAACTTCTAGCCTGGACAACCTTTCCAGCCAATGTCTACCAGGTTGCTTTACTCCATAGCAACCTCTACTCCAATCCATCTGCTTCGTGTAGATTGATTTCGTTTTAAGCTTTGAGTAGGTGTAATTCTAGAATTCGTTTAGGCCAACATCATTTGTCAAATGACGATATCCACACCACTGCATCATGGTTTGCATTGTATAAATATGCATGTTATCATAAATATTCCTGCTCCCGATTCCTGTGATGCACTTTTTTATTTAAATTATAACTTTAAATATTTTTTTCTTCTTTCCTTATATATCGATCCCATATCAATACTTGTCTTTATTGGTTAATCTATTTATACATTTTACAAAAAAGAATGTATATTGCAACACATTGCTTTGCTTATTTGCTTAAGCTGAATAATAGTCAACAAAACATTTTTCATAATCATAATTTTTAAGAAATTTGTAGTTTTCAAACGTAAAAGAACTGTGTTATCTTCAGAAAATTTAATTTTTAAAATATTTTTTTAAAAACAAATTCGATTATTTAAAAAAATTCTCTTGATATTATTTTTTTATCATTTTGTGTAGTGAATATTTAAATTGTTAACACATTAGGAAACTACGCAAGTGTATAGAATGTGTGATTGTCACGGTTACAACTAAAATTTTATTTTATCTACCAAATTTAATCCGTACTTTACCAAGTGTATACAGAAACACGCGCTCGCTCCCCCTTTTTATAAACGTGACTGTGTACGAAAACTTCGCTGAAGTGTTTTTTAGCGAATAAATATTATATTTCGTTAATCGGAAAGCTGAATTATTCAACTGAATTATTTAAAAAGTAAATTTAACATTTTAATCATTACAATAAACGTGTTTTACTATTTCTCCCAAAAAATTTGTTTTCTAAGCTATTGGAAAGGTAACTCAGAAACATATATTTAAAAAAAGAGGCTAGATGTAATTGGAAAACTTGTAAGAACTCATTGCAATAATTCAAATCAAATTAAAGCTTTAAAAAAATCTACTTATTGATTTTAATTTAATGTTGTTTTCAACTAACCTAACAAAATATACATTACCAGTTGTGTTCAACTGCTACGACACGGAATTTTTAGGGAAAATTACACTTGAGTAAATTACAAATGTAAAAATTACAGTTGATAAATTGAAAGTTGACTTAAAAATTTTGTTTCAGTGTAAACTTTGATACCTAAGTTTGTATGTTTTGAATAGCAAGTTTTGTTATTAAAAACAAAATTATAGTTGATTATAGAATAAATTATTTTTTCTGAAAATTAAGTTAACGTTTTGGCCTAAAATCCCCCAAAACGCCCTCCATTATTAACCACCAAACCACCGCCAACTACGAAACTAAGATATGGTATCCATTAAACTAAAATTTAATACAAAGACATAGTTTGTTGGTCGACCTGTTTGACTAATAAAGCTCGTGAAAATACCTTTTATAAAATAAGTAAACAATTTTGACTATCGGCCATTTTGTTTCAAACAGGTGTAAAAAATTCTAGATAGTGACTTTCACTATCTATAACCATAATGACGTTCACTTTGAACAGTTTTTCTAACTAATAGAATGAAGTATAATTTTTATTTACCCCTATTGATTGGGCCTATTTTTTTTAAAAACTATCAATATTTAAGAAATCTAAACTTTTTCATTAAAATATGTCGGGTCATTTCTTAGTAGATAGCGGACAAAAATGTTTTGTTTTAACGTGAGAAGCAGACTATAAGTTATACAAAAATTTGTTTATCGACCAAAGTGCTTGTTGAAATGTCGAAAATATTAGAAAAAAAAACATTAAACGATAAAATGTACAGAAACACTTAAGGCTTTTAGAGCTCGTGAAAATGCCCAGTTTTAACATTATTCAAGCAATTTGTGTAGCAAGTATTTTGCATTAAGTGTATAGAAATGTTGAAAATACTCTAAAACATACTAACAAATGTAATTATTAAATATATAAAGGTTTTCTTTTAAATCTCTTAAGCCCTGAACTATTGAGTAACGGTCAATAGGCCTTTTAACGTAACAGATAAATAAATAAAACATTTTGGAGTGTTCGCCGTTTTGTTTGTAATAGGGGTTCAACAATTTGAGTCTACTTAAAATATTATCGTTGTTATATGCAACATTGAAAAATTTGACAAATAAATGTGTGAAAAGCTGTCAAAATAGACATTTTATCATAAAATATATTTTTTTTTTAACCTAGACTTGCTTCACAGTATGCATAAAGGAGGCGACATATAACATTTTTCTAATTAATAAAGTAATGAAATATTAACCTTCTGTAAATATTTAAGTTAAGTGAAATATTTAAGTTCATAAGAAATAAAGAAACTTGTCAAAATAAATTTAAATTGACATCCTTAATGAACACATTTTTTTACGCCACATCATTAAACATTCCTAACATATCAAAACTTCACACTTTCTTATATTCTGATTACATCATTGTAGAGAGCGTATAAAACAACTTACCTAATTTTAAAATTTAAATTTAAAATATTTATAGTAAACACAATTCAATGCAACTTAAGTCAGTGGACTAAATTTACTTAAACGTTATGCACCACTTATTGACTGATGTGATAAAGTCAAATCAAATAACATCGCTTAAAGTAACACTTTGGCCTATTTGTAACCTTCGACAGTACCTAATTTAAAATGATTGTTTTACAAGTAATCGCGAAAGTCTCACTTAAATTACAATTTGTAAAATGTTAAAACCAAATATCTGAAAATAACAAAACAGTTTTTTTAAATAAAAAAATTTAAGTTATCGTGTATTTTAGTAATAAGTTGACATTTTCAGAAAAATGAATCTTTATGTTTTTACGTCACCGTTTTCCTTCAATAAGAAAGTACACAGCAAGTTGTGAAGTTATATTTGTTTAGCTAACAATCTAAACTCAAAACATGGATACACGCTTCGGTTAACATTTACACTACAACTGTGGAAGTAATACATTATGGAGTAAATATATATATATTTTTTTACAAAGTATCGAAAGAAAACTAGTTAGCAAGTCTTTCTTTCTTATTCTCAAGCGATATCGTTATACTTAAAACCTAGCACTCATTTATGTGACTGTTCTGAATGCGTTCCTGAAATCAAACCCAGAACCTCTTGTTTAAGTTTCCAGACGGTATTAGCCAATATACGACGGAAGCATAAAACATACACTTTTAACAATTCAAGTTTTTTTCTCCATTAACAAAATTTTTTTTATCATAACATTTAACCTAGTTAGAATGCTCGAAAAATTACAAAGTTTATGATTACGAAAAATTACAAAATATATGATCAACTTTATGTAATAAAAAAAAATTGCCGACAAATATGTAGGCATACATATTTGCATAAAAGTATCATTTTGGGTAAAAAGCATTAACACCTAAACATATTACGTAATGGTGAAGAACCCTTTCAAAATATTATTGAGCTCAAGTAAATTATTTCTGTTCAAATTCCTGAAAAATAAAAACATGCGGAAGACCACATTTCAAAACATATCAGTTACAGTAATTTGTCTTTACTCTGTGCATTTGAAAAAATGCATTTGAATATTTCACGTGCTGAAACACATATTGGCACATGGCTCGCATTTGTGGGGATATACTAGAAATGTTAACAGACAAAATATTCAGCGTTTCCAAACAAAATCTTCAGAATTAGAGGTAATGCACCATTGTATGTTCGTAATCACGATCTGCATAAAGGACTCAAAAGTGGCCACTGTTAAAAAGTGTGTTCAAATCCATTAAGGACAGCTAAGCATTCACTGAGGAGGCGTATTAACTGCTCGCTTACGATGAACTACATAGAAAACTAAAGAGGACCAAGCTTTTTGAGCTTGCATCATATTATAGGCTACTTACAGTCGATAGGTTAACCTAGAATGTATTTTGAAGTGTATTTTTACATTGTGATATTTTTTAAAATTATATTGTTAAATACATGCTGAATGGTAGTTCTTGGAACTAATTGCAATAATAAAGTTTTAAAAAAATTATGATTTAAAACATTTTATGATTTCAGTTCTTGAAAACTTCTATGTTAAAACATAATATTATCAAGTTTAAGTCTACATTTTCTATTAAGTGTTTTAGAACACAGTTTTAATAATATCACTAATGCAATTTTGGTCATTATTTTCTGAATAATAACTTTATAAAAAAAATGTACTAGAAGATTTCAAAGCATCAAAGAATAAATACTGTAAAAAACTTTCCTAAACTATTTCCTTTCTAGAACCAAAGTTTATAAAAGTTTCAATGTTGGTAAAGTTGGTTACCTACGATCCAATTCCGGACTGTCATCCGTAGCTACCAAACAAAACTTTTAGGGCATTACATGATCGATTTGTGTGACTTTAAGGAAATATTTACGAAAAGTCAGTCGGTGGTATTTGATATTAAACTCAATTATGTGACGATAGAATACCTTCCTAAATAGAGTTAGAGCCTACAAAGAAACTTAGTAATTCTATAACAAATGTTGTTATGTTTAGTGTGTGTTATACTTCAGGGTGTAATACTTCCACAGCAATCAGTATCGTAACCTTATTAATAGTTTTCAGAAAATAAATCCAATAACTTATGACAAATTTAAGTTTCCTTTAAGTTCACCTCATAAAATCAATATTATTAAATTATTTTATCAAATATACAGAATAGAGGTTTAACACACACATACATAAAAAACTGGCATAAATAGGATGAGCTGACCTGTGTGCCCAGCTCCAGCATTCAGTATCGTAACCTTATTAATTGTTCTCAGAAAATAAATCCAATAATTTATGATATATTTAAGTTTCTTTTAAGTTCACCCCATAAAATCAATATTATTACTTTATTTTATCAAATATACAGAATAGAAATTTAACACACACATACATAAAAAACTGGCATAAATAGGATGAGCTGACCTGTGTGCCCAGCTCCAGCCTTTTTAATGACAACATTGTTGAATCGATAGAGACATGATTGAAAAAAAACCGGCATAAAGTCTGCGTTTAACAAAAACACCGGCATGAAAAGTCTATGCAAAACAACGATTTTTAAAGTTAACATCGATTTTTATGTTTGTCATTTTTAACTGTGATTTGTAAACATCATTTATTTCCATCTATTTATATAAAATCCCAAAATCACTCACTGACTGTTCATCGTGTTTCTCAAAAACGGCAAGACTCATAAAGTTAAAATGTTCTATGTGTCCTCCTTTATGTAAATGTGAAGCAAGTCTGGGTTTAAAATTAATAATTTACGATAATCTTTTTCCTCTTTTCACAAATTTAGATGAAAAGTTTGTCTATGTTGCATATCACATGGATAGAAAAAAGTGCATCTCAGGAATCGGGATCAGGATTATTTGTGATAATATGAATATTTATACAATGCAAACCATGATGCAGTGGTGCGGATATCGTCATTTGACAAATGATGTTGGCCAAAACGAATACTAGAATTACACCTCCTCAAAAGTTAAGATGAACTCAATCTAGACGAAGCAGATAAATTGGAGTGGAAGATGCTATGGAGTAAAGAAACCTGGAAGACATCGGCTGGAAAGGTTGTCGAGGCTAGAAGTTAGGAAACGTGAAACGGCGACAGCAGTAACCCAAATTTGCATTTAGAAAAATTCCGATAATTTTAAAGCTAAAAAAGATTTTTTTTAAACAGATTGTTACTATTAATTTTATTAAGCCTATACTGCATTAATTATAATTAAATATGTTTTAATAAACTTCATTATACACAATTCTAACTAAGTATCTAGGCTACGCTAAGGTATTTTTCGGAGAATAAATAAATACCAATAAGCAAGTTATTAATAGAATTTATTACAGCTTTCTGTAAAATATATGAGACTGTTTAGCCTTAAATACCCGCCAAAACTCCTGGAATTAAAATGTAGTACAATACATATAATTTACCACAATACAAATTTATACAGATACGTTGTCCGTTAGTCGATCTGTTTAGCTGTCGATCTCTTGAAATCACACTTTTTTAAATAAATCAGTGCCATCATATTGTTTCAAGTAGGCGATGGAAAGTTTGAGGTAGCCTAAAAAACTCACTAAACATTGCATTTAACATATACAAAAAGTTCCCATTTAAAATGCGAATCGGTTTCTTAGTGAACAACAGACAGAAGAAATTGTAGTCGTAAATAAAAAATCAGACATTTTTAATGCCCCCGATGTTTTTTTAAGTAGTCGAATGACAGCTGCACCGCTCTGCAACTGTCGGGAAAAAAGTTTTAACTCCGAAAATACATTCTTTATGGAACCAAAGATTAAATAACCTTAATATTGATAATATTAATCTGCTTCCCAGTTTTATTCCATAGATACAAAAAATATTTGGTGGGAAATTATAAGATTAATTTGTATATATTTAATTAGAGTGTGATTAAAAAGAGATTAAAGGTCAGTGACCTGATATATAAAAATCATATAGTGGCAGACAGATCATCTAAATAATACTAAAAAGAGGTTATGCAACTTGCACAATTAAAACTGACTTCTTTAAACTATCGTTGGTGTATCTTATAATTCGAAGCATAATAGTTGTCCAGCATTAATTTAACGTCAACTTGTATATATTAAAAAGATAAATATTTTAACAGTAATTTCTCTATGTTTTGGACAGGCTTTCCTTTAAAGGGCAAGCCTCATTAATGTATATGTAACATAAAATTCAAAATATTTTACGAAATAGAACCTTTATTCAATTATCTTTAACATAAAAGAAATTAGATTATCGTAAGCTTGTACGCTATTAACACAGATTAAATTATATAAAGTAGAGGTTAGGTTTACATAATTTTATACGTAATTATTACAGATTAAATTCATAATTTTATGTAAAGTAGAGGTTAGATTAATTTAAGTTTATACGTAATTAATACAGATTAAATTAATACTTTTATGTAGAGGATATAATCATGTAAGTTTAAACGTAATTATTACAGATGAAATTAAAAATTCCCTGAAGAACAGAAAATCATCTGGAGAAGACGGAGTAAAAGCTGAGATGTGGAAGATAGTCAATAACACCTTCAACACTGAAGCGGAAGAATTGTTCTGGAATATCTGGAGAGAAGAAAAAGTACCTGGGGGACTGGCTAGTGGCGCTGCATAAAAAATGGTCGAAATCGAAGGTAAATAATTACTGAGGTGGAGATTAAAATTAGAGGAGTACGATTATTAAATTAAGTACAAAAAAGGAAAATTAAACCGAAATTCTGACGCCTTGTCGAGGATACAACTAAATATCACTGAGCATTTATCGGAGGTTATGCTGCGAACAATCATCTGATACGAACAATCAGCGTACTACGGATGAAGAACTACACAAAACAATAGCCGAGTCGACTAGTTTGTACTTTCCTGAATTGGACGATAATGAATCAATAATCGCAAATTTTGACGCGGAAGAAGAGAAATAGTTGAAATATCCGAAAATAACTTAAATAATGACATTGTTAAGTTTTTGAAGGAATAATTGGTACCCAATGTTAAATATAATATTCATTTTGGAAACGACTTTTGTGAAAAATATGTGACATATATAACTAAAAATTTCAAAAATTCCAAACTAAGGTTAGTTAAATGTAACACTAAGTTGTTAGATGTGACTAGAGAAGATGAAATTCAGGATATAATAGAAAATTTCCATGTAAGCAGAACTAATCATCGTGGTATACAAGAGACTTATGAACAAATTAAGCGAAAATTCTATTGGCCCAATATTAAAACATACATCCAAAATTTTATTAATAACTGTGAAATTTTTTTATCTGCAAAATAACATTAAAACTTGAAATGAACCTTACACCCACACCATCAAAACACCGCTACATATAGTGCATGTAGATAGCATGTCAGTAGAGAAGAACAGATTTCTGAGTATCGTTGACGGATTCTCCCGTTACGCACAGGTGTACCGCGTAGGAGGCGCCCACGCGCTTGAAACAGCTGACAAACTGCTAGATTACTTCTCACACTATGGTGTCACTGATGTCATCATTTCAGACAATGGGACTGAGTTTAACAACAAAGTGATAAAGAAATTATGGAATTGCACAAAATCAAAGTTCACTTTACAAGTACCCAAAACCCGTCTTCTAACGGATTAAGTGAAAGATCTCACTCCACACTAATAGAAAATATTATCTTCTTTTATTTAAAAATGAAGCTGAATTTAAAAATGATAACATAACAAAAAAAGTGAAATACGCAGGTATAGCCTATAATAACAGCATTCATTCAGTAACTAAACTCACACCTTTTGAGATATTATACGGACATATCGACCCTAAAATTATTCTGAACACATTGATATTGAAAACCGATTGGCTAGCAATTACGTGGCAAGTCACAAGGAAAGAACAAGAAGGTTATATGTGCAAATCCAGGAATTCAATCAAAAGATTAAAAAAAACATACAGACTAAAAGAAATTGTAATATGGAACCGTTATCAGAAATACCCAAAGACGTTTACGTGAAGACATTGCAAAAACAAAGCAAAGAAAAAAATAAATACAATAAAGAGGAAATAACTTCAATAAACAAGGAAAGGAAGACAGCTGAAATTAAACTCAGGCACCATAATACTAAACAAAAAATTCATTTATCAAAAATTAAAAGACCAAGAAAATTCAAAAACATAAAAAGTAACCCAGCTCTAAATCCTGTTCCAAGTTCCTCACGTTCCTTGACAGAGTCACTGCCGACCCAGCAGAATACAAGGATGTTTCCAAGAACCTAGTGTTATCTAAACCAAAGAATTGCATACTGAGATAACGAAAGTCTATGACTATTACGGTGAAAGATAATTGATTTTGTTTTGTTTTGTTTTTTTTTTTAACATCTGACTATTGTGCACACTTGGGCTAATGCAGACGATGGGATGATGTATAGCGTATGAAAATGCCAAGCTTTGGCCGTGAATTGAACCTGGGTCCTCGGGGTGAAAGCCCAGTACGCTATCAACTAGGCCAACGAGGCCGCTTGAAACATAATTGAGCACAAGCCAGAAAATATGTGGGAGTTAGAAGGCTTGATGGAAGTTAATTGTAAGTTAGATTCAAATAAAACTGTGTATTTTCTAAACATGCCTATAGCTGAAAATAAATTTTAATATTTATAAGTTATATTCATTACCAGCTAAGTATGAATCAGAATTCGTAACCATTATACCGAGTGTAAAATATTTGTTTATTTTGTAGTCTACGGAACTAAGTAACAATTAACAATTAATATCAATTGTAACAGTAAAGTTAATTCCAAATACTTTTGCTCATTCGATGTAATATCGCATTTAAAAATTGACTATGAGTTATCAATCCTTAAGGATAATAAAGCAAATGACTTTAAATACCCAGCCCTAGATATCAAAGACAATTTAATTATTATATCCCAGAATTGATCGGAAATAACCCATCACATCAGTGTTTGGACCATTACCTTATACGGAGTCGTGATTGGAGGACTTCTTCGCGTCTAAGAAGCTAATTGGGAAAACTTCGATGGAAGCTGCTGTTCAACCACCCCCGTAAGTTTTGTTTAGGGGTTGAGGAATTACATAGGCAATAATTGTGGCCTTTGCTAGATTTAGTGTTGACAATGTAGATTTTAGCATAGTAATCATTTTCATTGTACGTAGAGAAGGAAGAGCTGACGTTCAGTATTAGTAGAGGTTTCACTCAGTTCACATCTCAATGTATACGAGATTATACTTAAATTAAACTTAAATAATTATTATAAGTTTTTAATTGAATATTATATTCTTATTGTAATTAATAAAAAGTAGTTTCTTAAAAAGCGACATCCTCGAAAACATACCATAAGTCATATACTCAACTTATTTATTATTATTTTAGTCTAATAATATATATATATATATATATATATATATATATATATATATATATATATATATATACACACGAGACTCGTATATTAGACTAAAACTATTTTTTACATATGTGTGTGTGTGTGTGTGTGTGTGTGTGTGTGTGTGTGTGTGTTCTGCATAAATTCTAAAAATATATGGAGCAAATCATAAATTTTTTGAACATTGTGTTGTTACTAATTTTACTAGGCCGTATTATATTAGGGCCTAATTTTTGCGACTCCAAATAACATCATTACATTCAGTAAAGTTTAGGATATCGAGTGTTATTCCAGGCACATTAAGTCCAGAAATAACAATCACTGTACTTTGTACAGGCAGGACCAATTATTTACCATAACTTATATTCAGAGAGTCTATTTGTCTACGGATCCTTAACAAGTGAGTGGCTTTACTATATTATTGTGGGATTGTTTTAAAACGAAATAAACAAAGGGAAAAATTATGGTAGAAACGTTGTACAGAGCGGAACAAAACGTCGGCCGTTGAATGGGTTGAGATGTAAAGGTTTAAACAGTACTTTGATGTCGGTGTAAACGTGACGTAATGGCTTTGTGTTGCAAGTGCTCATATCATAAAGCCATTTGGAACTTTATTTTGCCGCACCAATAAACTCGTACTTTTCCTTTTTCGTTTGTTGGGTGCAGCAGGTTAAGGCAGTGCGATCACAAAAACATAAAAAAATCGCTTAGAAAAATCCGTAACTTACAACATATAGACAAAAATTGTTTCAATGGAAAAGTATATTACTTTTGTATTGAAGATTTAAAACCGTTGAAGATATGTAATGTTATACTTATAAACAGCGGTTACTACTTAAACTATGTAAAATAATAGGTTCCAACCATTTAATAAAATAAATATTGCAGAAACTTCTTCACATTCAATCTGTTTAATTATAAAAAAGAGTTTTTAAATGAACTTTAAAGTAAGATAATTAAACGACTAAAATAATCTATAACAGTTAAAGTACGGATCGTCACATTCTTATTACGTATAAAGACTTGTAACTAATTTTTTATTTACGTGTACCAAATTTTAATTATATACATTTGATGTTAAAGAGTATTTTATTTACCTAAAATAATAAAGTTTAGCACATTGACTTGTGTTGTGAACTTTCATGTATATGAAGATGTTAATTAAATTTGAAAAAGATCTTTTTTGACAATTTTCTAAATATAACAGAACCTAAGTAAACTTATTTTTAATGAAATCAAACTTCATAAATATATAATTTTTGTAAGTTGCAGATACTGTCTGCGGGAGAGAGTAGAAGTACGTAGTCCGGGCGATTACCTGGTCGCCCGCAGGCTGGTAAGGTCTGTGAAATAACTTCGCTTGGTGTACTTCTTCCCGAGCAAGTTGTGGTGACTGTGCTGTTGGTCCCGGTGTTGTTAGGCAGCTAGGATTTTGTAGTGTAGTGGATAGTCTTCGTCGATGCCATAATTTCTCAGAATTCTATTGTTAAAACGGGAGAAAGAACGCACTAATCAGACTGCAGTTTCTGTGCACAGGAGACGCGATGTGATGAGCCTGCAGTAGTGCCTGGGCAGAAGTGAATTAGACTAGCGTAATAGACACGAGATACGCGGGCACTGCGAAACAGTCGGAAGTGGGTCTTGGCTGACGGGAGTGATTTAGGTTGGAGGCCATGACACTTTTCAGGCTCGGGAGAAAAGTACAGGGATTTTTTTAAATATGTTTTTTTATTTTTTTTAACGTACGAAATTGGGCACACTTAGGCTAAAGCAGATGGGATGACTTATAGCGTATGAAAATGGCAAGCCCTGGCCGGCAATCGAACTCGGATCCTCGGGGTGAAAGCCCAGTATGCTATCAACTAGGCCTCCGAGGCGGCTTAGTGGGATTTTTTACAATATTGACTGGCAGCGTCCTCTTAGTACAAAAAAAAATCTATGAAAATGCAATTTTTTTGGTTTTTGGTTCTAATTTAAATTTTCTAATAAAAAAACAAATTTTGTTAAAACAAATCATCTACAAACCTATGTTTTCCATGAAAATCTCAGTAACATGCATTTGCTACATAGACCTTAATGCAATATCATAGTACGGAAATTTACATTGAATAGGTAATAAAATCAAATTTAAAAAATAAATAATTTTTATAATAGCTACTCATTAAAAATATATTTTAAAAAGAGATATTATAAACTGAAACACTGTTTTTAAAATACTGCATTTCATATTAAACTGTATATATATATATATATATATATATATATATTAACGTCTGACTATTGTGCACACTTGGGCTAAAGCCGACGATGGGATGATTTATAGCGTTTGAAGATGCCATGCCCTCGCCGGGAATCGAACCCGGGTCCTCAGGGTGAAAGCCTAGTACGCTATACACTAGACCACTGAAGCGGCTTATATAATAATATAAGAACTAGTGTATACCAAAACGTTTGTAAATAATTGAAAATGTATTTAATGACAGAAGAAAACGTTTCAATATTATTTTGAATTTTTTAAAATTTATTTTGGAAGCAAAGTTCTATTTATATAAAATTCAGTTATCTGGCTTAAGACGAGAATCTACATGTGTGATAAAAATAAGCAAAAATTCGTGAATTGATTTAAGGAATTCACGAAACTAACATTTTAAGAGACAATCAACCAGTTTAGTTTTGGTATGGACTATATTCTATCAAAATTTTTATTGCTTTCGTTTAAACAAAAATACAATTTTTATTTTTTGAAACATTTTATAATATCTGAATATTGGGAAAAATATTAAATTCTGAGTTTGATCAAAACTGGCAGATTTTTAAATTTTCTAGCAAAATACACAAATTCAACAGATATTTAATATAAACAAATTTTAATTCAAGATATCCGTTCGTGAAATTAACGGTTACACACAGTTAAAATTAAAACGGATACATTTATCATAATCAAAATCGTTTTTTTACAATCACCGCACTATTCTTTGTTTAAAGATAAAGTAATGTAATATAGATAAAGATTATTTATTTCTAGGTTATACTCAAGAACACGAAAACCACCTAGTGGTCACATCACTCTGAAATAATGCCCGAACATATTGTAATTTTCATGTAATCGCAAGTGTAGGCTATGTGCTACCAAAAAAAGGTAACATACAGCGTTGTATAAAAGGTGTAAAATGAGGTAGATTTGTAGGTGTAAAAAATATTCGTGCAGTCGAAATATTCTATGTGTACGCTGATCGACTTTGAAACTATATCCGAACATTATTTACTGTAATTCTTTGCTAAGGTTTTCAAATACTACTTTTATATTGCCATGGAGTGCAAATTAACAGAAGGATTATTGTGTTCTTATCATAATTAACTTTCTTTAATTAACTGTTTTATAGAATTTTTAAATTAATCCCAGTAATTTGTTCATAATAACAAAGGTTCGTTTTATTCTTTCATCTACGTGTGGGCAAACATCTAAACGGGAAGTGAAAAATATACGAAGTACTTTTGGACTTACTTTAGAACCTTATTACTTATTTCAAATTTAAAACACAAACTTCAGGTTTCAGGTCAAGATCACTGCCTTCGAAACAAGTAGTAGAGTAGTAGTAATGTTGTAAGTACTAATGTTAGGCAAAGAAAATAAATTACCCTTAAAACTGAATAAATTGACTTGAATTATCAGTATATAATGTCAAATCGTATCAAAAACTGATGAACTTAATTTCAAAAAAGGATCATTTTAGTTAAAAGCTCCCTAACCGAACACAACTACCCGAACATTTGTATACATAGAGCAGAAACATTTGTATTTCAGAAATATTGTTAAAGAAGTATATTTAAAAATGTCCCCAGACACAAAAAAATATTTCGAAATCAGTCAAAATTAAAAATCAAATATTAGTATTTTTATAATTTTAAACACAGCAAATAATTTGTGCGTGTAAAAGCAACGCTAAACAAAACATGCTTACAACACATATTGCATTCAATTCACCATTTTTTGTTATATAAAATGTATGCCTAAACTTTACTTGGCGAAAGTTTTCAATACATTGATATATTAAAATATTTCAATTGAATTGAGTGTAATTTATCGTAGCCTACCGACAGATCTAACGTAATTCATGATGAGTGGTTGCAAAGTGATAAACGACAGTCAGACACAATCCCAGCTCATTGATTTGGAAAATTACAATTTGGTGGAAGTGATTACAAAGTACCGTATGCATTATTGGAGCTAAAACTGTTTTGAAAGGGAAATATGGAATATTAGGCATACAAGTGTTAAATCATGCTTCTAAGGCTCGTGTATAGGAGCATTAATAAAGGCAATAAACTTTTCTGAATTAGCTTTGTTCAATGTGGATCTGATTTGGTCGAGGAGAATCATGTATTTACATAACTTAAGAGAGTTTAAGGGACACATCAACGTAACGTAAGGAAAACCAAAGGTCTAAGAACTAGATT
>JAJIZJ010000253.1:0-22666 GCA_022606455.1 Callitettix versicolor | reverse complement strand
AAGTTTTTGTTAGTAATTTCATTTTAGTTATTACTGCGTATAGTTGTGTACTTTTTGTGCAGTTTTTGATGTTATGCGACAATATATATTTTAGTTGAAAAATGTTATTGTTTCTATTACATTTTTGTGTTACTATTTTTATTTGAATTCCAATATGGGTTAATGGTAACTTGAAAGAATCTTAAGGTACTTGAAAGTGTAGAAAAAGAAGACAAAGATAAAGAACAAGTCACGCTTGTAACAAGAGAAAATTTAAGAAGAGAGTTATTTGGCTCAGAAATCATCGGAGACACTGAAGATGCCTATGAAATTATTGAACGTGCAGTGACAGATATATCCGAAGAAGTGTTCATTAGTGAACATAGATACGGATTCAGAGGCTTCACTGGAGGACTTAGAAGAGAAAGTAATAATCAGTGCTTTGAAAGTGAAAATTAGAATTTTATTTTTTATGCAAGGACAAAGTTCCAAAGTGGTTCACACACATGGAAAATAATTTCTTCCACAAAATTATTTATGTGGAAGAATTCGTTGTCACATCATATGAAGTTACGAAAACAAAAATGAAAGACCCATTAAGGTAATGGCAAGGGGTCTACATGGAACATGTACTAAAGAGGACATATTAGACGACCTGCAGCAAAAAGGTCTAAAGATACAGGATGCTGTCAACATAATAAAAAAGGAAAGAATAGAGAACAACCAAGGCGACAGTGTAGTTCACAGAAGAAACCTTCCACTCTTTATGCTAACCTTGACAACAAAGAAAATGTTGCAAAATATTTACAATATTAAAACAATTTTAAATATTGTATAGTCAAAGATAGAACCACTAAGACGAAATTCTACACTTATACCCCAGTGTAAGCGCTTGTCAGGGCTATAACCATACACAAGGCTACTGTAGAAAAGATCCTAGATGTGTTAAGTGTGGGAAAATATATGACAAATGCCTGCACATTGAATAGGACGAGTAAGCCAAGGTGCGTAAACTGCAACGGAGAACATCCAAGCGAACTATCGAGGATGAGGTGGCTAAAGCATTACAAATGAGAAGAAACAACGCTAAAAGTTTCAAAACAAAGCGAGAAGTACTAGGTTGGATAAAATAACGCCGGTAATCTACAGTTATGCGGTAGCTGGATATGGCAATGAGCAAAGTAAAGAAAAGAAAACTTATGCGCAAATTATACACAGTGATAATGATAACAAGTCACAATAGAAAACCATCTTAGAACTACTGAATGAGCAAAAGCATACTAATAAGTTGCTCTTCGATAGACTTGATAAACTAGAAAATAATCTCAAGAACAAAAATAACAATGGGAAACGGAAAAAATGAACTTCAAGCTACACACGTAAACAATGATCAAAATGTTAAAAATAGTCACTTGGAATTCTAACGGTCTTCTCCAGCATAAGCTGGACTTGGAACCTTTACTGATTAGTGAACAAATAGATATCTGTTTAATTTCAGAGACACACTTTACAAAACATTCATATCTCAAAATTAATGGTTACAGTGTATATCATGTAAATCATCCTGCTGATAAGGCAAGGGGTGGTTCTGCTGTAATTGTTAAAAATAGTATCAAGCACTATGAAGAAACTAAAGTACAACTTGAAACGATGCAAGTGACAACCATTAAAGTTCATACTAAAAACAAAAATTTTAATATATCAGCCATATACTGTCCACCAAGACATAATCTAAAGAAGAAGATAGACTACATACATCTTTTTAACATATTAGGCAATCATTTTATTCTTGGAGGTGACTTCAATGCAAAAATACCTTTTAGGGATCACGTCTTACTACTGCTAAAGGCAAAGAGTTGTATGAGGCAGGAAAGGAGTTTAAATGTGACTTCCACTCAACTGGTAAACCAACATATTGGCCATCAGATCCAAGAAAGATACGGACTTAATTGACTTTTTCAGTGGTGAGGTGTATCTTGTAACTATATCAATCTCAGTGAAAGTTTTGATTTGGGCTCCGATCATTCTCCGGTAATCTTAACAATAAGTCAGAACATAATACAAAGAGAAGAACCTCCTAGATTATCCAGCAATAGAACCAACTGGATTGGCGTTAGAGAAGAGCTGGGCGAGATTATTAACCTACATGTCTCACTTAAAACACCTGTGCAGCTCGAGGAAGAAGTTGATGTGTTTATTAATAACATACAGCAAGCAGTATGGAACAATACACCTCAGATAATTAAAAGATATAGTAATAACATTACTTACCTGCCTGAAGTTTTGATTTAATTAATGAAAAAAAGAAAAATGCGCAAAAATGGCAGCAAGTTCGAGCTCCTAAATTTAAATCTGAATTAAATCGACTCAGCACTAGACTCACAAAGTTACTAAAAACTATTAAAAATGAATCTGTTGCTAAATATCTGGAAAGTCTTGCGGCAGATAGAGACAACGAGTCAAGATATGGAAGGCTACAAGATTCATTAAAAAGGCCAAAAGTTCAAATGCCACCAGTCAGAAAAATGACAATACATGGGCTAAGAGTGATAGAGAAAAGGCAGATTTGTTTGCTGAACTCCTAGCTGAGACTTTCAAACCTTTTCCTAGACAGTCAGGCGATGAAAATACTATAGAATCAAATGATCCTGTAGCAAATAAAAATAAGGACTAATACAATAAATTCATAACGTGATCACATAAAGAACTTATTCATGAAATCAAAACTCTTAAGGGTAAAAGCCCGGGTTACGATCTTATCACAGCGGAGGTTCTAAAGGAATTGCCAAATAATGCCATAAAAAAAAGCTTCTTCACTTGGTGAACGCTGCTTTCAGATTAAAAGTACGTCCCAAGACAATGGAAGATTGCCGAGGTGATCATGATTCTTAAACCAGGAAAAGATCCTAATGACAAAACTTCGTGACCGACCAATTTCACTACTAACAACAATGTCAAAGATTTTTGAGAAACTGCTTTAAAACGTCTTAAACCAGTCATTGTGGAAAGAAAACTGACTCCTGATCATCAGTTTGGCTTCAGAGACAGGCATTCTACAATTGATCAAGTACACCGAGTTGTACATGTAATAGAAAAAGTCCTGGAAGAATGCAAAATATGTTCGAGTATATTTCTAGAGCGTTGCCAAAGCATTTGACAAGGTCTGTACGGTAAGATTAATCTTCAAACTTCAGCGTGATCTTCGGAACAATTTCATCACATTCTGGAATCTTACCTGTCAGAGAGATTTTTCAGAGTTAAACATAATGGAGAGTATTCTGAGTTGAGGAATGTATCAGCAGGAGTACCTCAAGGAGTGTCCTTGGGCCCGTACTTTACTTGTTGTACACTAGAGACATTCCCCAAGAAGTTGATACAATCACAGCAACCTTTGCAGATGATACAACAATTTTGGCGACAGGAAATACTGTGGAAGAGGCATCGAATAAACTTCAAAGAGCAGTTGATAGAGTTTGCATTTGGATGAAGAAATGGAGATTAAAACTAAATGAATCCAAATCAACCTATGTCAACTTTACAATAGAAAAATCAACCCAATTCCACTTATAATTAATAACCATGTAGTAACTCAGAAAATTCTGCTAAATACTTGGGGATGACACTGGATGCAAAGCTCCACTGGAAAGAACATGTCAAAAAAAAAAAGGTTGAATTAAACATGCAATTTAGGAAAATTAACTGGTTGATAGGAGAAACTCAGATTTAGACCTACAAAATAAACTGCTTCTATACAAGCAAATACTGAAGCCGGTGTGGACCTATGGAATCCAGCTGTGGGGCTGCACAAAAAAATACAAATGTAAAAAGTAATTCAAACTTTCCAGAATAAAGTCCTGCAGTATTGTAAGGGCTCCGTGGTTCGTTCGCAATGACAGTCTTCATAGGGACCTTAGGATGAAAACTGTCTCAGAAGAAATCAAAAGATTTGCAGAGAAACACAAGCAAAGACTTATACATCACGATAACAAAGGAAATAGCTTGCTTATTAGACAACTCTGGCGAGATCCAAATCGCTTGAAAAGGACGAAGCCTTTGGAACTTTGCAGTGAGTGTATAACTAATCACACATGAACAGAGTGTGTGTTCATCAGGAGTCCATCAGTGGGTGTTACTTCAACAAACAGTGACATTACTATTAAATGTATATTGCTGGATAGGCTTTATTGCCTAGTTGTAATTATGTTAAATAAAAAAAAAAAAAAAAAAAAAAAAAAAAAATCATATGAAGAGAGAGAATTGGTCTTCATATGAAGAGGGAGAGAATTCCCCTGTTCGGAGAATAATATTTAAATTTATTTTTTTTTATAAATATATTATTAAAAATAAAGATTTGTTGTATTTTGTTTTGGTATTTTTATCTTTCTTTGTGGACACATGCAATAATAGTATATATTATACAACACAGCAGATGATTAAAACGATTGCATGTTACAATGTTCTGAAGTAAATATAATGTTTTTTATGCAATAAATATTTAAAAGTTTTTACATGTTGTTTTATTACTTAAACATCACTTAAGGACATAAGAATACAAAATGCAGTCATTTTGATGCCGCACAGCCACTTGTGTAAGATGTTACTGCATGCCTAGTCCAGGGTTAATAACACACATTTAATTATTAGTAACACACCATAAATTTATCGATTTCGACATTAAAAATACGTTTCTCACATTTGCACGGTATTCATTTTCAGGTTATGTTGCCACTTTTACTTTCACTTTTTTGTGATTTCCCATAGTTTCCACACTTTTGTATTTTGGATTATTAATATTGGGCAAAAATTACCAAAACTGACAAAAGTCCCTAAAACTCAGTTTTACTGTTTTGAGAATAGTTCTTTAATTATCCACTATAAGTACTGCCATTTTTATTTCAAAATGCAACTACTGTATTTGTTTTCTACCCTACAGGTATTTGCAGATCAAATAGATCCAGCTTGTGGAGAAAATCCAGGAGACCAACCTTGTTACCCTGGCCGTTGGATAACACCCATCGTCATGTCCATGTACCTTCTTATCGCTAATATTTTACTTATCAATCTTCTCATTGCAGTGTTCAATAATATTTTTATTGAAGTGAATGCTATTTCACACCAGGTATTTTATTTTCTTACTTGATTAATTTCCAATATCAGAACATTCTCTCTTATTATCTTTTTTATAATAAATGTATTAAGGAATGTAGATATAAGAACCAAGTCCCTTATTATGTTTTTGCACATACAGTTTTTCATTGTAGATATGTTAATATCACCTCACTAAGGCCTAAACCCTAAGTAAAAATTTTTAATTTTGTAATTTTTTCAGTACTAAATGTTACGTTTATTAAATGTTGTTTTCTTTCTTAAAAAATATGAAAATGTAATGTTTATTGGCCTAAGCTAATGCTAATGTTTTTAGGTTTGGATGTTCCAAAGGTTTACTGTAGTCATGGAGTATGAACAAAACCGGTGCTTCCTCCACCTCTTATATTACTCATCATATCTACTTAATGCTCAAATTTCTTCGCCGAAAAAGTACAAGGTGTCCAAGAAACATATGATAATGGACTGAAACTCTTCCTTGATAATGAAGACTTGGAAAGGTTGTAATGACTTTGAAGAAGAATGTGAAGGAATTATTTTAGAGAAAAAGACAACAAGCTTCACATGTCTACAGAAGAACGATAAAGCAAAACAACAGAAAGGGTCCTTCCAAAACATGTTCCAAAAGTTGAGGACATAAATCAGAAAGAAAACAACCAAAACTCATCAATGCAGGTATTTATTTAAAATTTTTAAATAATTTTCTTAGAAATATTTGTTAATCCATTATATTTATGTTATATTTTGGGAGGCTTGAATGTATACAGTCGGACTTTGTTAATGCAGTCTTAGATCTAACATTATTAATTTCATAAGTCTGGCCTATCTCTTATATTTTTAATGTACATTTTCTCTAAATTTTACAATGCACTAGAACTTTTTATGAGTTAACATGATCCAAAGTTGTTTTAAATTAACGTCTGCAAGTTGTATTTTTGCAGACACATAATTTTCCATATTGCTGGCATGGTTCCTCATCTTTAGCTACATTGACCATCTATTACAAACAGTAAGGCAAATAAAAAAAGACAACAGATAATTGCGGTCAGAATTACTACTGCTGATAAAGTTATAACTCTGCTGTTGTTCTTGTGAAATGCATAGTTTTTCAAGACTGAGCTATATACTGTATGTTTAGTTTATACCAGAGACGATTGTATTTACACAATATTACGTTTTTTTCTTTTTAATACTGTAGTTTTTCTGCACCAATACAAAATCATTAGACATAAATATAAGAAAAAAATAGTAGTCACTTCAGTGATTAAGCTCTACTGTATAAACTAAATAATCTATAAAAATTTGTTAATTTTAATCATTAATTTCTTTATGTTTTGATTTTATGTATAATAATTTTATATAAATTTAACAAAGCAAATAATTTAGTGTATGATATTACGCCTTAATACTTATCCCTGGAGTATACAATTTAAATTTTTGTTTGTCTTCTGACTTCATTAATAGCAATATTTTCTCAGTATGGGTTTTGAATATGTAAAACAGATTTATTTGTTATTCAAAGACATTTTAACAAGTTTTTTTTTAATTTAATCACAAACATGTTCTTAACAGTTTTTACTTACTGTTTATGTGTCAGTTTTATTTGCTTTTGTATTTAAATTAGTTTTTATTTTTACTTATAAGTTATATTTCCCCATTTGTGACTAGATTGGTAAAGGTTCTTGCATATTGCATATTAAGAAACAGATAACAATATCAATTCTATTTTTTTTTTTTTTTTTTTTTTTTTTTTTTTTTTTTTTTATTGGTGTTTAACGTCTGACTATTGTGCATCATGCAGATGATGGGATGATTTATAGCGCATGAAAAGCCAAGCCCTCGTTGGGAATCGAACCCAGGTCCTCGGGGTGAAAGCCTAGTACGCTATCCACTAAACCAATGAGGCGGCTAATTTCAATTCTATGTCAGGCCTCTAAAAAAAACCTTGGTCATTTTGCAAGTGAAATTAATAAATACATTTTATTTTACAAATCACTGTATAAATATTAATGTGGTTTCAGGCTGTAGAGTTCCGTATACGGAAGTTAGAAGACTTAGCAGAACAAACTTTATCAACATTAGGAGTCATTCACAGGTTCATGGCAAGTCACAACAGACTTGCTGGGAATAGTGGTAATGACGACCTCGGTGGAGGTTTAAGTGCTGGTATGGAACGTTTCACAGATGCAGTGAACGATCGGATCTCACTGAAATGTCTGATGTGTCAGTTCCACCTCGCAGACGCCCAATCATGAGGTCCATGACTGAAGTCAGAGCATGACCCTCCTGTTTTCACTGAAGGACTTTTTTCAATGTTAAATCTCGTCCTTCGGACAATGAACCTGCTCAAACACTCGAGGAAGAAGATGAGGAGGTCAAACAATCTGAAGTAATTATTTGTAATTTTACACTGAATTCAGATTATTTTTAAATATAAACAACTGCATATAATCTGCATTCTGCAAAAAATACATTTTTAATTTACTTGGAAAGTTGTACTAAGAAATTGTTCTCTTAACAACAAATTAAAAGTTTTAATTTAATGTTTTACTTACCTATTTATTGATGTGCATGTTTGTTTTCTTTTGGTAACATTGTTAAAAATGCCTACAATAAATCTACAAAACATGAAAAGGAATGTTACTTTTACTTCCAGTAAAGTAAAAATTCTCTTAATGGATTTCTTGATAGCAGAGAGTTTTAAACCCTCTGAGCTTGTAATACAGCATTTACTTGAACTTTTAACTTTATAAAGCTATTTAAAACAGATAAAATAAGTCTTATAGTCCAGTAGCAAGTTTAAATCTCTGAATAACTGGAAAACTTGATTACTTCATAAACTCATTAAAAGGTGCATCTTTTCTTGTAATATATGCTTAAAATTTTGAATACCTGCAGCAATGAGGACAAGGGCAGATCCAGGAATATATAATAGGGAGGGCTGAAGGATCAAAAATGAAAACATGATGTTGGAAAGTCCCTAGAAATAAAATAGGTGATATTTGTTAAAAAAAAGTAGAGTAAATTGTTTCACATTATTTGATCAGAAAACTGTACTTTCAATCACTTAAAATTACCATTCCAACTGATGTTCAGTAAGTTATTACAAATAAAGTTTAATAATATGGAAGTATATTTACAGATTTGAAGTAGCTTGAAATATATTTTACTTTGACAGAATGAAAATAAAATGTTATATAAACAAATAAAAATTTTATATTTTGAGAAAGATTTAAATTATAGTTTTCTTTGATGTTTTTTAGCAAAAATATCAATAATCTCTTCAGCGTCAGCAATTAGGTCTATATCTTTATGCAACATGTAATAATACAAAAGCTAATTTTTGATAATAAATATGTCTTTGTTCATCTAAGTGTAGAAAATACTCAATCTGTAGAACAGGTATTTACAGGTAGCGCACGAAGAATTTGAATAAGTGTAGCAATATTTGGTAGCATGACAACAGAAAAAGAATTTTTATCAGTCCGTTTCACAGTTTATGCACTGAACTATTTTTTTTAATTACAATTTTGCACAATAAGGAAAACCAAAAGTGCAAAGAAAACCAATAAGTTAACATCTATTATATAATAGAGAATACCTTTCAGCAATGCAACTCAAAAGTAACACACTTGTTCAAATTCTCTTGAATATGCGATGAAGACTTTACAGTTAATGTGAAAAACATGCCAGTTCTCTTGAGCAGCAATGGTAAATCTATTGGACTTTGCAAAGATTGCCCACACTCATGTGAACACATCATCATTGAATAAATTTCATTTCCCTTGTTCCATCACAAGCAACATTATTAAAAAACAGTGATCATTATCGTCATGGAGACAGTATAATTTATAACAAATAAATTCATCTGCATAAGTCAAATTCATTTCAATATTGATTACTGCATTTTTAAACAACAACAACATTTACAAATCAATTAGAAGAAGAATAAATAATACAGTAATAAATTGTTTTAATGAAAAAGAATGATTTACAGTACTGAGATATATGACTCATGTGCTTAGCAAACTAAGTAACAAACAAACAACCATAAGCACCTCTGTTATTTATTATTGCTTCAGTTGTCACTAACTTTTTACTTCTGTTATAATACCTGAAACGTATTTGAAATGTAATACTGAATACTATTCTTAAACAACAAACTTAATCTTATACACTACAACACATAGGGTGTACAGAATTAGATACTTGTGTTTATTAATTAACAACATTTTATTTATTGTTATCAAATTCAATTCCTATGTTGTTTTAAAGATTGTGATAAAACAACTATGCAAGCTGTTGCATAAAGAAAAATTTTATTAACTTTTTGGAACTTTTTGTTTTTAAAAGCAAAGTTTTCTTGTTTGTTTCACTGTAACAAAAAAATATTGTTTTTAAATTTTTGTCACCTTGGATAATTGGGAGTTGACTATATGTTTTAACAACATGGGAGGCCTAAGCCCCAGCCTCCTTCCTGGATCTGCACCTGTTGTCCTCCATCAGAACTTCTTGAAGAAAATTCAGAAGAAGTTTTGAACATAGGTAATAGCAATGGTGTAATTGTGGAGGTTAGGTTCACCTCTCCCCCAGAAAAAGAAACAAACAATTAATTTTCTTTCCAATGAAGAAATGCAGTATGGTTGCTTACTTGCGATATGTTATTGCCGTAATCTTATTCTATTACGCTTGATAAACATTTATAGAAAAGCCATGATAAATTCTTTTTGGTTTTTGGAGTTGCCTAAACAAAGCAAATCTCAAACATAATCATTTATGCTTTAATTTTTGTTTAAAGATGATGACTGTTATATTTTTTTCTTACTTTCTAAAAATCTTTTAAAAAGTATGAATATCCAAGTTGATTTCAACTTCTGATATAAATTTGACACAATACAGATATTATTGCAAATATTCAAAATTAAATTTGTGTGAATTTGTTAAAAATAAAAATAAAATTTTATTCTTAACAGTTCTAGAAAATAGTTTGATTAACTCTTAAGTATTACACAATTAAATTTTTAAACTTTGACATTGTTCAGTTTGAAAACTAAAATACAGTTATTTAAACTGTAGAATGAAAAAAATATAGAATGCAGTGTATATACAGGTGTTAACAAATCAGTTACCTTAACTTTTCTCTTCACAATTTATTCTTGGGTTTTCTTTTCTGAACCTTTTTATTGTTTTTTTTTTATTTAATAAAATTATTAACGTAAAAATTGAATGAAATAACAAATTTTGTAATTGTGTTTCGTCCGATAACTGAATTATAATTTTTTTAAATTTTATTTAAGTTTTCGTTTTAGAATAGATGATGTTTTGTCGCAGGAAAACAAATTTCATAATTTGAATGATGAAAAAGTGTCTTGGAGTGATAAACAGACCAGGATCTCAGAATTTGTTCTATCTTTAACACAGGTTAGTTGAGCAAGGTACAGTTGTTTGGGAAATATATGTGTGAAACAGGAATGTTTTGATGGGCTGCCATAAAGCATGTGAACTGTTCCTTCATTATTTACATGTGCTTATGACTCTATTTCCATCATCTGTGTCCAAAATTATGTACCTTCTTAAATTTATGGAACTTCTCTCTATCTCTTGCATGTCATATTTCAATTTTTCATCCACTGAATGGATACTTAGTATTTAATTGTATTTTTTATATATGTTTTACTTAATTAAGTTTCATAAGTTTCATAATGTTATGTTTTTTAATTTGATAATCAGTTAAGTTTTTTAAAGAAAGTAATTTTAAGTATTTAAATATTTTTTTGTTTTGAAGGATTTGTATTTAAGTCTGTAAAACAAATTTAATGATCAGGTGACACTGAATGTTTTTACTAAGTTTTGGTGTGAGATTTCCTGTTACTTTAATTGTTGAAGTTATTCTAAGCATAAAACACGCTAAAGTAATGATCTGGCTATTATAAAATTTATTATTTTGAAATTTTCATTCATATTGTTATTGTAGAACTGTAATATAAATTAAATCTGAATCTGTTTCAATTTTATATACATACATATACATATATATATAATATTTCATTTCATTAAATATGTTCTTGCTGTTTTTTCAGGATATTATTTAAAATTTCCATCATATTCTTCATAGAAATTGAAATTATTGCTCTATTTTCTGGATATTTTATATCAATTTTATTTGCTAAAGTGATTAATTACCTTAAAAATATGTCAGGAAGATTAACAAATTGTTTTAAGCATAAAAGTTTGTTTAGGTATCTGTGGATCCAAGTGAAGATGAAGATCTTCCACAAGAAGAAGTCCCAGTTGTTACTCGAAGGAAAAGTTCTGCTGGATCTCGCCTGCTGCTCAGATCTCAAATGATTTGCGCCTTCTTCCTCGACAGTTAAGCCAAACACATTCCGAACCTGATAATACAACAGGTGAACCCTTGGGCACAAAGCCTTCAATGGTAGAAAGATCTGTAACTTGGGCAGAGCCAAGAATAAAAGTGATTCCTCCATCTGGTTCTACCTCCAGATCCATGCTCTTGGCTATGCATACAGAGTACACAAGGTGAGCATCAACTGTAGACATTTTATTAATTAACAGTTTAATTACCTTTAAAACTTAGATAATTAACACCTGAAGTTCAAACAAAGTTTTTATTATGTGCTACTGAAGAGATCAAGATAAAAATGATGTTATATCCTCCCAACTTTTCCTCTTTTGCAGGGCATTATGCCCCATTAGGCCAACTAGGCACGTACCTAAATCACAAAACTTTTTAGAGGCACAAACAACAACAAAAATCATCAATGAACAAAAAGGAAAATAATTGTAAAAACTTCAGGGAATTACAAAATACATAATACATTTTTTTTAACAATACCAGGAGAGTAGAAGATGATAAAAGTATTATTGCTTGACTTAGATTAGGAGTGTTTAAATATTTAAAATATTTTTATTTTTGATTATCAGTCTTTTTTTCAAATTCACATATTTTCAATGTGGTTCTTTCACTGTGTTGTTAATTTATGTCTATAAAACATATACTTTCATTAAGTTTTTATGATTAATGGCAAGATTTTAATATTTTTTTTAAATTAAAGAGCAAATTATGAGGGTTAGGGGAGTAGCCGACAGCAAAATTTACAAGCACCGAGCATCTAAATGCGACCTTGCTGTTATGTGCTTCCTGCAAGCTATCTTGCATAGTACCGTCATTGTTTTGTTTAATTGTTAGAATACTGTCAGTATATTTTTTTTTTCTGAGACCAAGCTCAAAGTACATGGAACCTCGAACTACTGAGACTCAAATAACCCCAACTCTAGTGTAAGGTTGTTGAGTTACCAGAACTTCATATCTGTTTCTTTATTTTACATTGCATTGAATATATTGTTTGCAGGAGACAGTGAATGCAACCTAAGTACCTATTAATTTTACATTGCTTTTTAGTGTACATAAACAAATTTTGACATTATACCCGAGGAGTAGCTTACAATATTTAGTTTTACTGTATAAAGATTCATTTTAAAAGTAATTAAAAATTCTGAATCTCCAGTAATCTGGAAAAACTTCTTATTTTAGTTAGGTTTAGAATCATTAGTAAATTCGACCTTAACAAGGCAGTAAAAGTATTATTATTTGGTTTGTAAATATGGAATTTGTAAATATTCCATAAGCACTAACCATTGTGCTTACACTATATAAAATAATATCTTTATGACAGGAGTCATTTAAGGCTCCTCCTCTTCATCAGATTATCAGAAAAAAAAATTCTTAAAATTAGTAATATTGCTTTATAAAACCACATTTTTATTTTTAATCGAGGCCAGTTCTTGTAATGCAAGTTGAATTTGTTCCTTCAATTAATATTGCTTCAATTAAATTAATTGAAATTCTTAATTAATCATATTTTTTTCTGCTAGGAATGTTACTGTTTTGTTGCATACATACAGTATGCAGTATTTCATTAAAGTATGAAAGATTTTTCCTAGCTTCAAACGTTTTATATTTGTTGATCTCCATTATCAAATACCTCCATTAACAAAACTTTTCTGTACTGCTACAGTACTTACTGTACTTTAGAATAGAGCAAAAGTTTTTGATAATGGAGGTATTCCAAAACATGTCAACTTACATAAACCGTTTGAAGCTAGGAAAGATATACCAAAAAATTAATTATTTTGGAATTTAATACTCTATGTATGTATGTATGTATGTATGCATGTGTATATATATATATATATATATATATATATATATATATATATTTATGAAAAAGATTTTTAAAAACTTTTTTTAAATAATTTATTGAAAATAACTGTAGCACTCAGCTGTCTTTTTGGCATGATGGAAGCTCATTTTTAAAAACTAACAACATTGTAGAACATGTGTAGCCTGGATTTGGGTAATAGAGGGTGTTGAAGCTATAAGAATATATTTTGGATTCGCTTGTTTCTAAGGATATGAAACAGGATTTCATGGGTAGTGTGGGAAATTTTCAAAATAGATGATACTTGAAAATGCACTGTCTGGGTGCTTTTTCAAAACCTCATGTTTTTAAGTAAGAATTGTTATGTATAAAAGATATACTGACACTGTGGCCGACTGCTTATGATTATGCCCTAAAAACATGTTTAAAGGAGGAGGCTACTCTCTAATTTAGCAATGCCTATTCTGAGGCCATAAATTGAGCCAGACTTCAGTTATTTTAAGCTGTTTAATGAGTTGCCTTATTTTTTTTTAAAGTAATAGTTCATTATTGGCAGTCTCAAGCAGTTTTTTTGTGTATTGAAGTATATGTTTATTTTTCCTTCCTAATAACAAATTTACATGATAGATAGCAACCTAACTAACATGGTATATATGTGGAGATAAGTTTGTAAATTGTTCTTGGTTTTCCAACTTTTAAATACGGTAATCTATTGTAAGTAAACAAATAACAATGATAAATTCAGCCTGGTGACCCATGAATAATTGACGTTGTTGGCTATCGCAGTGGTGTACTGCACAGTAAATAGAATACACAGTATGGGCCACGCACATTTCCTCCCCACCACTTGCCGGCTATGGCGCATCATTGGGGCGAACTCAGACGTAGTGTTTAGTAGAAAACAGTTTATAATATTAGTTTTAGTAACTGTATTATAGTAATTACAATAATATTTTTTTTGTATAACATTATTAATATTATTAATTATTTTACTTACTTAATTTGCTCATTGTCAAAACAGAAACTTTTCATTTTATACAATATTACACAATATTAAGTTTTTAATGTTAATGTTAATTGACACGGACTCGTCAATAAGTTTTTTAATGTTTCTTGGTTTTCACGTTTTTTAATCTTTGTCGCTCGCTCAGAATCAACCATTATCTTCAACGGTGGAAATGTTAAAACATGGAATGGCACCGGATTTCACAGGTGTTGTATTTAATAATTAGGATTTAAAATCCCTTTGAAATCATCGTCATTAAAATGAAGTGAACAGACTTTTACATTATCAAAATTAAAATGATCTGCTTGTTTACACGCATGAACCCACACTTTTCTCAGGCTTTCATCTTTAGGAATTCTATGAAATGTAATTCCTTTCCTTTACAATTTTTATCATTATTATAGCAATTAGTAATAGCACAACCAGGCATTGTTATGCATACACAATTATACAATACTAAACAAAATACATTATGTATTTTTTAGGATTCAAAAGATACTTAAATCTTTACTTATATTTATTAAACCTCGAACACAAAACACAATTATCGTGCAGTATTGTTGTTGACACCTTTTATTTAAAACACAACACCTACAGATTAAATAAACACACCGAATCTCCAACTACATTTACCGAACATCAAATTGTTTAGCAGGAAACTACATACGATAGCAGTGAAGAGTTTGACCCAGTGACATCACGCGTGCGGTGGTCTACTGCACATACCCACCATGGCCCATACTGTGTATTTTATTTACCGTGGTGTACTGTAGCAACACTTCAAGCCCCCCCCCCCGAATCAATATTGTATGACGATATAACTTCTGTTTCATTATCAAATAAAATAAACAAATATCTCTGAATAAAAACATTCATTGTAAAAGATCGTGATCATGCAAGAAATTTTGTTTATTTTCAGAATGATAAATTTAATTACCCTAAAGTCATAATTATTAAAAATATGTTTTGTCGTAACTACTGCATGATTTTATTGCTACTGATTGAAACATTTGCAACCAGTTAACATTAAACTTTACTTTGATTAAGAGGTAAAATACTACTCTTATAGGCCTACAGGTGTTTTTTTTTTTTTTTGTTTATCTTGTATATTTGATACTTTAAAAAATCAGTCTGTTATTAGAAAATCCGAAATAAACAATGTATCTCAAAACAGAAAATTTGGATCTTAACTACTAAATAATGAACATTTACCGGGGAAAACAATGAAATAACATAACCTTAATAAAACGAAAGCATTTTACATTAAATGACTTCAGCCTAATATTGAAATTACTATTTGACACAAGTTCATATACAGTTACATACTGTTAATAAAGCCAGTGCAGTAATTTAGGAACTTATTTTATTCATATATAAATACATATTCTACATTTACATATATTTCTAGTTGCTATTGAAACACTGGAATGTGGTATGATCATCACAACAAAAGCAAAAAGCTTATGTTGATGCTGGAATAGATTATCAATTAATATATAAGAACAATTCATTTGCAAGAGGAAGGAGTAGATAAAAATTAGATTTTATGCTTCCGTGTCTGTTAAAAATTATTATAAATAAGAAACTTCAAATGCCTGACACATCTATTTTTATAAAATAATTTTAAAAATGTGACTCTAGGAGAGGGACGCAGATTAATACTCTTGTTAAACAACATATAAACAAATATTTCATACATGAAATCAGACTTGGAAAAAATTTGATATTAGTAATATTGGCTTACACATGTTTGTTTAGTGAATATTTTTTCAGTTTATTTAAAAATGGAGGGATCTTTTAGAATCTTAAAAATATAATTTTTTACCTTAAACTTTTGAATAAGGTAATTTGAATAAGGTAATGAAATAATTTCACCATCATAATCAACATGAAAATTTAATTGTGATTAAAACAGTATTTTAGTCAGATTTACACTGAATAGTATAATAGTGTGTGTGTGTGTGTGTGTGTGTGTGTGTGTGTGTGTGTGTGTGTCTGTGTGTCTGTCTGTGTGTGTGTGTGTGTGTGTGTCTCTCTATATATATATATATATATATATATATATATATATATATATATATATATAAGTTATGGTATGGTTTCGAGGATGTCGCTTTTTAAAAACAACTTTTTATTAATTACAATAAAATTTTAATATGCACTTAAAACTTATTATAATTGCTTAAGTTTGTCTCATATACATTGAGATGCGAACTGAGTGAAACCTCGATTAACACTGAGCTCCTGCTCTTTCTTCTCTAGGTACATGAAAATGCTTACTGTGCTAAAAGCTAAACTGTCAGCATTAAATATAGCTAAGTCTAACACTAAATCTAGCAAAGTTTACAATAATTGTCTATATAACTCCTCCATCCCTAAACAAAACTTCCGGGGTGTTTGAATAGCAACTTCCTCGAAGTTCTTCCAATTAGCTTCTTAGACGCCAAGTATAGTAGTCCTCCAATAAGGCGATGGTCCAAACACTGATGCTGTGTGATGGGTGAATTCGATCACCCTGGAGACAGTATCTAGGTTGATCCTGTCGTGTTCTAGCTTCTTTATTATTGTAAAGAACAGTATTATTGTTGAGCTTTATTACCCTTAAAGATTGATAACTCAAAGTCAAATTGTAAATGCGATATTACAGAATGAGCAAAGTATTTGGAATTAACTCTATTGTTACAATTGATACTTAACTGTTACTTAATTGTTACTCTACTGTTACAATGGTTACTTAATCCAAAGACTACAGAACTAAATACTAACAAGTATTTTACATTTGGTGTAATTGTTACAAATTCTGATCATACTTAGTTGGTAATGAATATATTTTCGCTTAATTTGTTCATAAGTCTCTTGTATATCACGTTGATTAATTTTGCTTACGTGATAATTTTCTATTATTTCCTGAATTTCATCTTCTAGTCAGTCATCTAACAACTTAGTGTTACATTTAACTAACTAAAGTTTGGATTTTTTTGAAATTTTTTGTTATACAAGTCACAAATTTTTCATAAAGTCGCTTTCAAAATAAGTATTATATTTAACATTGGTACCAAATATTCTTCACAAACTTAACAATGTCATTATTTAAGTTATTTTCGGATATTTCAACTATTAATCTTATTTTACTGGTTCCAAATAGCTTTAGTATTTTTACATCCTTAGGTTGATATTTCACAAGACTTAGCAAAATTTGGTTTTTTCCAAAATTTACCGGCCTGCCTGAGATGGGTATTTCTATTTGCGTGTTCCCTTCATAATTAGAATGGATGGTCTGGTCGCTTTCATGCTTCATTTCCTCTTGATCTACGGCGTGTCTCTTCTTCCGCGTCAAAATTTGCAATTATTGATTCATTACCGCCCAATTCAGGAAAGTACAAACTAGTCGACTCGACTATTGTTTTGTGTAGTTCTTCATCCGTAGCACGCTGATTGTTCGCATTATGCTCAGTGATATTTAGCTGTATCCTCGACAAGGCGCCGGCATTTCGGTTTAATTTTCCTTTTTGTACCTAATCTCATAATCGCATTCTAATTTTAATCTCCACCTAAGTAACCTGAATTTGATTCTTTAACAGAAAATAACCACTGTAGGGGCTTATGATCCGTATAAATTTTAAATTTTCTGCCGTATAGGTAAGGTCTGAAGTATTTAGTTCCAAAATGATTGCAAGAAGTTCTTTTCAATGGCAGGATATTGGGTTTCGCTTTATTCTGCTGGGTATGCTGGCGTTATGCTACTGGTAGGTCTGCTCGCTTTTGATTTGCGATAAAATTGTCCTACTGCATAATTGCTTACGCCAGTTGTCAGAATAAATTCTTTTCAAAGTCCGGATATTGTAATAAAGGTTCATTACACAAGATATTTTAGCAAGTTTCAAAACAGTTTATATAGTCAGGTTTATTTATATCAATTTTGACTTCTTTTAAACAGTGGGTGAATGGTTTTGTTATTTTCGCTAAGTCCTTAATAAACTTTCTGTAGTATCCATAGTCCAAGAAATCCTTTGATTTCTTTTGGCGTTTTCTGGAATTGGGTAGTTTTTATAGCTCTGATTTTGTCTGGGTTAGGTTTAACTCCTTCTGGTGTCACTATATACCCTAAATAAGCGACCTCTTTCCTCAAAAATTCTGTTTTATCGGGTTGAATTTTAAAATTGGCTTCTCTTAATCTGTTGAAAACTACTTTAACCTATTTATGTGTTCTTGTAAACTAGTAGAATATATTATTATATCGTCGAGGTAGGTCAAGCGTGATTCATTTTGAATCCCAATAAAATGTTGTTCATTGCTCTTTGAAAGTCGGTGGGCTATTTTTTTAAGACCGAACGGCATTCTTAAAAATTCAAAGTGCCCGGTTTCCGTCGAAAATGCTGTTTTATCAACACTATCGGGTTCACCTCCAGTTGGTGGAAACCAGATGCGCAGGTCTAGGGTGCTAAAGTATTGAGACCTCCCAAGTTTATCTAAAATGTCCGTTTATATTAGGTAAAGGAAATTTGTCATCGATTGTTTTAGCTGCCCAAACCTCTGGAATCAATTACAAGTCTAAATTTCTGCTTATTAGATGCGTCTGATTTCTTGGGTACTATCCAAATAGGTGAGTCCCAAAGTGAATGAGACGGTTGTATTATTTTTTGTTCTAACATATCCTGTATTTGTTTGTCCACTTCCTTATGATAGATTTCCAGATATCGATAATTCCTAGAATAAACAGGAATCTCATCTGTGGTTCTAATTACGTGTTTAATTTTGTTAGTAAAAGTCAGCTTATTATTTTCTGTGTGAAATAAGTCTAAATATTCTTCTAGTAATTTCATGATCTCGCTTTTCTTCTGGGTTCATATGGTCAGTTCTAATTTATTTAGGTCCAATTTATTATTTATGTGATTCAAAAGTTAAAACTAGGGTTGTTTTTATTATATATTTTTGCTTGTTTTTTTTTTTTTTTTTTTTTTTTTTTTTCTTCTAGTGAAATTCTTCTAGTAATTTCATGATCTGCTTCTTTCTTCTGGGTTCATATGGTCAGTTCTAATTTATTTAGGTCCAATTTATTATTTATGTGATTCAAAAAGTTAAAACTAGGGTTGTTTTCATTATATATTTCTTGCTTGTTTGTTTTACAGATTTTGAAATCACTTAATGGTTTCAACTTTTAAAGGTTCAACTATTAAACGCCTATCGTCTGTTGTGATATTTATAATAGGACAAAGTGCTTCCCCTTCTACAACTTTCACTAAACATTGTGGTATTTCCAATCCATCACTTTCTTTATAATGATAGTATCCCCTCTCCATTATTTAAATTACCAATTTTAATTTTTATTACTTGTTTAGATCTAGCTTTAATGAGATGGCATTTGATATTTTTGGAGGTGTATCTTTGTTATTATTATTTTTTTTTTTTTTTATTGTTTTCCTTTTCCGTATTGAAATAATGTACAGTGAATCTTTTCTCCGTTAAAATATTAGTTGATTATGTACAAAGTCTAAATTAATTTTGTTCTTTCATATTGTCAAGTCTTAGTAGTAGATCTAAATTTTTATGAAAATTAAATAGATAGAACTTTGTTATTTTCTTCCCAATAAAGGCAATTTACAACTAAATTTTTCTTTTGAAACACCATGTGCTGTAGAAACTTCAAACGGCTCCTGTTTTAGTGTATTTTTGAACAAAGTTTAAACGCTATTGGTTTGTTATTGAATGACCTGGTGCTTCCTGTGTCTATCAAAATTTTTAGGTTGGTTTTTGGGTCATAGAAATAGGGTAATTCATTTGTGTCGATGTTCATTATGGAAAATCGCTTCTTCATTACAGTAAGTCCTTAAAAATGATTCTGTTCTAAACTGCATGCGTTGTCAACTTCGTTTGTTTCCTCGGTATAAAAATTACTATTATTTTGGTAATTTTCAAATCATCGAATTGGGCTTCTTCAAAGTCTGTCACATCCTGGTCTGATAAGAAATATTAGGTATTTGCCTCGTCTGGCATTCGCACATCGCGCGGTCATCGTTTTCTTGGTCAACCTGCTTGCCGGTCATCTGGTATAATTTATTTTGTCTGATCAGCGGTTCCCGTTTGGTCTAGTCGAAATGCTCACATTGGCGTGGGTTGATAACTTTGATAACTGTTTTTGGAGTATTATTAGTTACTAACAATGTTTTTGTGGCTGACTGTAAGTTGTCTGTGTCCCATAGTTAAAGTTGGGTTGTGCTGGTTGATGCAATTGTTTGTAAGAGTTTTGTTGAAACTGATGATTAGGTATTGGTTTACTGGATTGGCATGTATTGTTTTTTTGGTGGAATGTTGGAACTAGTTTGTTTGGAATAATTTGCTGTTTTTAAACTGGAAATCGTTTGTAAGCATACTGAGTGCTTCTTCAAGTGAGGTGGGAGTTTTTGGTTCTCATGAGGGACCCTAGCGGTTCCTGAAGTCCCCTTAACAGAACACGTAATGCTAATTTTTAGTGCATACTTGCATAGAAACATCCCTAAGCGGATGGTTCTCTGTTTACAAAAAAAAAATGCTATCTGTAACTTTAATAGCTTTTGAATCTTTTCATAAAATTTGAAAGGTGATTCCCTGCTTTCTTGCTTTTAATTCTGCCATTTCAAGATTCAAAGTAAAACAATCCTTCTTATCAAAATAACTAGTCAGCAAATTATTTTTACATCTGCCCAAGCATAAGTATTATTAGAATTAACTACCATTTCAAGAGCTTCTGCCTCATTTAATTTTGATAATATGGACGATAACAAATATTAATTTTGGAAATCTTCTAAGTTATCAGCTATAAAGAATTTATTGACCATTTTATCACATATTGTGATGAATCTATTAAGCATGGTTGGTTCTCCGCTAAACTCTGGAATCATGTCCAGGTATTCTTCTTTCTTCAGTGTTGGGATAGACATTGCCAATATTTAGTTATTACTACACACAAAAATAAATCAAAATTAAAATTAAAAATCAAATTATAAAATATAATACTTATAAAATAATGCTACAAATTATTTATGATAACCTATGTTTGGTTTATCTTTAAAAATATTCAATTGATTCAATTAACAAATTGATCTTTGATATTTAATTATTTTGTTTGTTAATTATTTAATAAAATTGATGTAACATACATTATGTAGGTATATAGTATACAAAACTATTTTGTGGGATCTACTTACAATAAGATCCAAATACTTTGCTCATTTTGACGGCGCACTTGCTACGAAAAATTCGCACAAACACTTCACTTCACTTCGGATGTAGATGTTCACTCTACGGTTGCAAATATTCACTTTGTCGAAGTTATTGTGTTCAATTTAATAATATACACTTATTAAATTGAACGGTTGGTTCTTTTGTTCGACACTTCGTTAACAGTTGAAACTGAAGAAAAATTATATGCACTAATTTTCCTAAGTGTCCTACCGAATACGCTTTAGTTATGGTATGGTTTTGAGGATGTCGCTTTTAAAAACAACTTTTATTAATTACAATAAAATTTTAATATGCACTTAAAACTTATTATAATTGCTTAAGTTCGTCTCATATACATTGAGATGCTGAACTGAGTGAAACTCGATTAACACTGAGCTCCTGCTCTTCTTCTCTAGGTACATGAAAATGCTTACTGTGCTAAAAGCTAAACTGTCAGCATTAAATATAGCTAAGTCTAACACTAAATCTAGCAAAGTTTACAATAATTGTCTATATAACTTATATATAGTAAAAACTATGTATTTTTTTAACAAATACATTTCATTCCTCAGTATTACTGATGAGTTGGAAACAGTTTGTGGTCTCCTGTCACCACCACGCTCACCACGGCTTCTCTCACCTCCTGACTAGGAGAAGGTGCATCTACTGCTCCTAAGCGTTCCAGGCATCATTCTGAAATGTCCAACCCAGAGATGGCATTATTTCTGGAGAAAGAACATTTGCGTGATGCTGAGGACAGTGATTATCAGTTAATGGAAGGCTTGATCCATAGGAGATTGAACAGAAGCGACAGTGACGATAAATTCCATAACAATGCATTTTTCTAACAGCTGATCCTCAAGACATGGATAGGTGTCAGGTAAGAATATTCCAAAGATATCCTATGCAAAGAAATGTCTATGCAATTTCAAAATGACTTCAGTTTTGTCTTCCTTAAAGAAATTGTAATCTTGGGCCTTCGCATATATTAATTCAATGTAATATTTGCTTACAATCTAAGAATTTCATAGTTTATAAATCTAATAGATAACTTTTCTATTTGAAAATAATATCATTTCCCCATTTATTTTTGTCCAATACTAATTAATTCTTATGGAACAAAATATTTTTCCTGTTCATTGTTAATTTTTAAGCACTTTAACTGATACTTTCAAAAATACTATTAAATTCT